>UESW01001466.1:0-49476 GCA_900491605.1 Calamus simplicifolius
AGATAATCAACATATGCACATTAAGTGATAGAGAATTTGAATTTACTATATAAAAATTTCTTATATTTCGTTACATGTTATTGCCGACCAATGGAGTAGAGATTCTAAACTATTAAGTAACAAGCACAACATAAGTAGGCGGAAACAAGAGTGATACAAAAGAAGTAACCCTCCAAATTTCCAGTTCTGAAGTCATTAATTGAAAATTGCAATGGTGCTTTAAGTGCTAGGCTGATCAGTATTCAAGACCAAGATCAATCCAAGTTCATGTATGCCTACCAAATATGAACTCAGCGCACAGAATTCAGAATTTTAAGAATCAAATTTGGTGGCACACAAGTCCATCAGGCCAAAATTACAGGAAAAAGGAAGGAGCATAGACCAAGTTGTCAGCTTGAGTAGTGGTTCTCTGATGTCCAGAGAAATTGTCTCCGCAAAGACTGCAATCCTCTGCTGCAAAGATGGGGTAGGAGAACTGTGAGTGGCACTTGCACCATTTTGGATTCCATTGGAGTGGAACTCCGTCTCCTCGGGTTCAACAAATTCCTCATGGACAATAGCAACAAATAACCCAGCAATCAGCTGTAGAGTTTGATCTAGCTATCTATGAAGCACATGCCTTACCTTTTACTTCAACTTCTTTTTCCAAAGGATGCAAAGGCATATTTGCAATAACAACAAAGATAATAAAATTGTTGCCGCTATAATATGGTCAACTTGTTGTTCATTGGACCATCCTCGCCCTTGTCCAGAAGAAAATAGAATAGGTAATCTTAACAACGGTGCAATTCAAAACCATTTGGTACATGACACTCTTTAATGAGAGCAATAACTCAAAGTACGTGTTTTGTAAGTACAAGCATGTGTGATAAAAGAAACCTAAGGCTTTGTTTGATTTTTTAAAAGATCTTTTATTTTATTTTTTAAAAATAAGTTTTCTTTTTTACTTTTTGAAAAAAAAAATGCATTTAAAAAGTGAACAATATTATATCTATTTTTATTTTATTATAGATGGCATCTTTTAACAAGATAAATAAAAATAAAAAAAT
Organism: Calamus simplicifolius; assembly: GCA_900491605.1. Classification (NCBI taxonomy): domain Eukaryota; kingdom Viridiplantae; phylum Streptophyta; class Magnoliopsida; order Arecales; family Arecaceae; genus Calamus; species Calamus simplicifolius. The sequence goes on from UESW01001466.1 coordinate 1,050, forward strand.
ATACTATTTACTCCTATATTTTCAAGTTCTCTGCCCTTTATTTTCTCTCTTTTTTTTAATAAAAAATATTAAAAATATTTTTAAACTATTTCCAAATTTGCCATTTTGAAATTGTATTTTTTAAAAATTATTTTATTTTTCAAATCATCAAATATATTTTTATAAGTATTTTCTATTTTATATAAAAATCAAAATAGTATATTATAAATTTGTTCTTCGTGTATTAGATTGACAAACCAAATGCATTTTAAACTTATACTTTGTAAAAACTAAAAAATAGGCCAAACACAATAGTGACTTAGGATCATGTTATTTTCAAAAAGGAGTAGGATTTTAAAGCTTTAAGATGATTAAAGAGAGAAAAGGCAATGAAAATAGTATTTATCTTTGGATCCTCTTTTATTGAAAAATATTTAGCATTAAATTGCCTAAATTACCTTTTAATATTTTTCTTATTTCCCTTTAACATTTTGTCAAGTAATTGAAATGATGATTGCTCATTAAAATGTTAAATATATATTTTATAAAATTAAACAAATAAATTTTAATGTCTATGTTATGTGATGTGATAAATGAATCTTTTATTTTATATACTTTTATTTATATAGTTGCATATAATCAATGAAAGTAGGTCAACAAAATAGTATAGAAGTGAATCTCAAATGATTCATTTAATTCTTTTGTAAAAATAAAAAATATGTTAACCTAAAATTCTTATTCTAGAGGTTTTCTAGTTAAATTGATATGTTTTTATGCAAATTATGCTTTAGCAAATAAAAATATTTTTTAAACTATTTTTTCATATAAAGATAAAAATAATTTGAATCATGATTTTGATTTGATTTGAATTGCATTAATTTTGTCCCTTAATTTGATTTTGATTTAAAAATTTTTTAAACAAAATATTGATTTAATTTTGATTTTAATTTTTAGAAAACTATTATAAATCAAGTAAAACTCTATGTATATATTATATAAGCTTTTATTTATATTATATTTATGTAAGAGTTATGATCGTTTTTATTATAAATAAATGAATTGTTATTTAATCACAAAATTTGTCATAGAATCAATTTTATTATCATTTAAAATATATAAGTAAATTGGTAAATTAAACTAATTTTTTTGTTTAATTTAGTTTGATTTGAAAAACATATAGTAACTTACCCGCCTCTGTCTTCCACTCCTGCAGTGCTCGCGGTGGAACCAAAATGGGTTGGATCCAGATCAGGTTGTCAGTGGCGACGGGTTGGCACTGGATCAGGGCCCATTCTTGGCCATCTCGACGGGTTGGGGCAGGTTGTCAGTGGCGATGGATTGGCTTCCGGATCAAGGCCCGTTCTTGGCCATCTCGACGGGTTGGGGCAGGTTGTCAGTGGTGATGGATTGGCCCCAGATCAGGGCCTTGTCAGTGGCGAGGGAAAGAGAGAATAGGATGGAGAGGAGAGGTAGGACAAACAAAGGCACGTTGTTGAGTTTCATTATTTCCGTCGCCTAGATTTTTGAATGCAAATGTAGAATACATAATTGTTGAAGACCATTGAGATCTTTTTGATAATATAAGCACAAGCATGTGGTTTATTCTCTTTAATGTACCATACTATTTATGCTTATTAAGAAATGTGTTCAACTACTAAAGTTTTTTCAATGTTCTTTTATAGGATGTTGAAGCTGCATTGCTTTCTTGAATACAACGTTTGGAGCGAAAGTTAATGAATGTAGAACCTTGTGTGAGTATGAGAACATGGTGAGCATATTTTGTTCTTTTTATAAAGAAACACTTTCTTAGGTAGAGTGCTGATGTACATGATATTTATAAATGTGGTTTACATCTGGTTTTCTGTTATATGGATTATGGAATTTGTAATTCTGTGATTGATTGCATTTGATGCTGTGTCAGGGTTCTAGATTATGTGCATGTATAATTATCCTTGTATTGCATGTGGACTGCACATAATATGTTGTATTCTTGAAACTGGTATAATTTTACTTGATTATGAGACCAAATTGTGTATTCATGTATATTGGCTATTGGTCAATGTAGTGATCAGCAAGCATTTTTTTTTAAGCCTTAGTGACAGCTACAAAGAATTATAGACAGATGTGCGTAGAATATCACTCCCCTATTTTTGTAAGCATTGTGTTAGGGTGTATAAATATAAATCAACTTCCAGCTTCCATGTTTTAGGTGGTTGCATTACTTAAAGTTCTGCCTAATCGTTTAACAGCTGATCTATTGGAGGAGCTTCGTCTTAGTAAACAGTCCTTGGTATGCACTGTACTCATGTAGATTTTCTTACATTTGTGAATTATTTTTTTATTTAGTAGTGTAATTTGATCTGTCTTTTTGGTTGGAAGGTTGAATTGGGATCACAACAGGGCTCTCAAACAAATGCTACTTGATCTTCTAGTGGATCCACATGAAATTCCCTGCATATGTGTAATGGGAGGAAATTGTATAGTGCGAAGAGGAAATAATGATTTGGAATACTCCCTTCCCTTAGAAAAGTAGGTTGCTGAAGGTAAAATCATAGTCTGTTTTATCTTTCTTTTTCACCCTAAATCCTTTTAGATACACATCGTTAGTGATCAGTAGGAAATACATATTTATTGCTGAATGATTCAAACCATTAGCTGAAGTTATTTAACTTTCAACTTTGTATATTCTTCATGAACTGCTTGTAATGAGCATTGAAATGTCTTTATCACCATACTTTCTACAAATAAAGATTAAGCTGGATTCACTTTATGGCACTTTTTTTTTTTTGAAAAAGAATTTCCTTTATGATAGTATCGACGAGTTTAACAAGACTTACATAAAAATTTTTGATATGATTTTACTTGCTAGCATTCTTCTACTGAGATGCCTAAGTTGTAATAATTTGTTTTTGAGTTACATCAATCTTTTGGGAATGTAAGTTGCACCTATTTATATCTGTCTAAAGAACTAGTCAACTAGATATGTTTTTGTAGTATTTTTTTATATGCTGGTCGAGTTAGTCCTTGTACATTTCACTATGTGATTGAGACTCTTTCTTCATACAAATTTTACTTAAACCATATGATGCTCAATATATTTTAGTTGATGATGTTCATATGGTTTTTCAATTGACATGTTTCTTTACAAAAGAAGAGGAAGAGATTGAAATGCTCTTGGAGAATTACCTTCAAAGGTATCATTATTGATATCAAGTAAACTGACAACTTCAGACTTTATTTATTCATGAAGATGCAATCTCTCTCCCCCTCCTCCTGACATGTATTCTTTTCATAAGTTCATTTTGTTATTGCATAGTTTCAAGTTAACAATTGTGCTTCGCACTTTGCAGATACAAAGTTGTAGATAGGCATCACAACTAACACTTTTCCTTTTAGTCATCAATTTGCTCTGCAACCACAAATAAAGCTATAAAACAAGATTTAGCTTTTGCCCTAGTCATGCCACATTCAAGGGCCATAAATGCTCAAGCATAAGTTTTGCCCTTTTGCATTTGTTATGCATTTATTATAAAAATTTTATTTTTTTTTACAAAAACCCCTATTCTTTTTCCTCTCATAAAATGCTATTGGTACAAATCCTTAGCTAATACAAAAACTATAAGAAGAGTCTCAATCACATAGTGAAATGTACAAGGACTGACTGGCATATAAAAAAATACTATAAAAACAATGTTGGTTGACCAGTTCTTTAGACAGATATAAATAGGTGCAACTTACATCCCTAAAAGATTGATGTAACCCAAGAAACAAATTATTACAAGTCAGGCATCTCAGTGGAAGAATGATAGCAAGTAAAATCATATCAAAAATTTTCATATAAGTCTTGTTAAACTCGTCGATACTTATCATAAAGGAAATTCCTTTTCAAAAAAAAAAAAAAACGCCATACAGTAAATCCAGCTTAATCTTTATTTGTAGAAAGTATGGTGATAAAAGACATTTCAATGCTCATCACAAGCAGTTCATGAAGAATATACAAAGTTGAAAGTTAAATAACTTCAGCTAATGGTTTAGAATCATTCAGCAATAAATATATATTTCCTACTGATCACTAACGATGTGTATCTAAAAGGATTTAGGATGAAAAAGAAAGATAAAAAAACTATAATTTTACCTTCAGCAATTTGCTTTTCTAAGGGAAAGGAGCATTCCAAATCAATATTTCCTCTCCCACTATATAATTTCGTCCCATTACATATATGCAGCGAATTTCATATGGATCCTATAGAAGATCAAGTAGCGTCTGTTTGAGAGCCCCTGCTCGTGATCTCAATTCAACCTTGCAACCAAAAAGGCAGATCAAATTACGCTACTAAATGAAAAAATAATTAAAAAATGTAAGAAAATCTACATGAGTACAGTGCCATACCAAGGCCTGTTTACTAAGACATAGCTCCTTCAACAGATCAACTGTTAAATAATTAGGTAGAACTTCAAGCAATGCAACCACCTAAAACATGGAAGCTTGAAGTTAATTTATATTTTTACACCCTAACATAACGCTTACAAAAATAGGGCAGTGATATTCTGCGCACATGCTGTCACTAAGGCTTAAAAAAAAGATGCTTGCTGATCACTACATTGACCAATAGGGCAGTGAACTTCAAGCAATGTAACCACCTAAAACATGGAAGCTTGAAGTTAATTTATATTTTTACACCCTAACATAATGCTTACAAAAATAGGGCAGTGATATTCTGTGCACATGCTGTCACTAAGGCTTAAAAAAAGATGCTTGCTGATCACTACATTGACCAATAGACAATAGACGTGAATACACAATTTGGTCTCATAATCAAGCAAAATTATACCAGTTTCCAAGAATGCAACACATATATTATGTGCAGTCCACATGCAATACAAGGATAATTATACATGCACATAATTTAGAACCTGACATAGGCATCAAATGTAATCAATCACAGAATTACAAATTCCATAATCCATATAACAAAAAACAGATGTAAACCACATTTACAAATATCATGTACTTCTACACTCTGCCTAAGAAAGTGTTTCTTCATATAAAGAACAAAATATACTCACTATGTTCATATACTCACACGAGGTTCTACATTCATTAACTTTCTCCAAATGTTGTATTCGAGAAAGCAATGCAGCTTCAACCACCTATAAAAGAACATTGAAAGAACTTTAGTAGTTGAACGTATTTGTTCTTAAGCATAAATAGTAGGGTACATTAAAGAGAATAAACTACAAGCTTGTGCTTATATTATCAAAAAGATCTCAATGGTCTTCAACAATTATGCATTTAAAAATCTGAGCGACGGAAAGAGTGAAACTCAACAATGTGCCTCCGCTTGTCCTCCCCCTCCTCTCCATCCTCTTCTCTCTTTCCCTCGCCACCAACAAGGCCCTGATACGGAGCCAATCCGTCGCCACTGACAACCTGCCCTAACCCCAAGACGGCCAAGAACGGGCCCTGATCCAGAGCCAACCCATCGCCATTGACAACCTGCCCCAACCCGTCCGAGACGGCCAAGAACGGGCCCTGATCCGAAGCCAACCCGTCGCCACTCACAACCTGATCCGGATCCAACCCGTCTTGGTTCCATCGCGAGGAGGGTAAGTTACTATACTATTTTTTCAAATCAAACTAAACTAAACAAAAAAAATTAGTAATCCCCAATTCATATAATTTATATAGATAGTTATTGCTTTGGAACCACATAGTTAATCAAATGATTCAAATCTAGGAACTTCCAACCGTCTACTAAATAATAGATCAAATCCAATAAAACCAAATCAGTAATCCCCAATTCACATATACAGATATCAAGGGAAAAAAAACTCGTCGAGAACTTCACAATAAATCAATGAATAAATAAAATATCCTACTAGTATTGCAAATAGTAAGAATCAGTGAAAACGAAGTTAAAGAAAGAGAACCCACCTTGGCTTCTGATGGGGCCGGTTGACCCCATGGGCAATAAAGACCAATTTTTGGATGGCATCCTATCAAGACGGCCATCCTCAGCGGCCTTCCTGAACGGCTTAATTCCTAGGCAGCCTCGCTACTCTACTCGGCTTTCTTTTGAAGGACGCAATGGACATTTAATTCCATCCACGATTATCCAGGCATTTATTGCCTTATTCTCATTTATGGCCGCCATGTTAGCCTCCTGGCATCGGCCTCAACAGCGTCGGCGTCACGTCCGCGTCGGCCTCCTGCCGACGTGCATCACTTGCTAGGCATTTATTGCCTTATTCTCTCTTATGTTTATAGCCTTTATGGCCTCAAAGGCCACGATTATCCAGGCATTTATGGTCTATTCTCATTTATGGCTGCCACGTTAGCCTCTGGCGTCGGCCTCAACAGCGTCGGCGTCGGCCTCAACAGCATCGGCGTCAGACTCAACAGCGTCGGCGTCGGCCTCAACAGCGCCTGGCGTCAGCGTCGGCCTCAACAGCGTTGGCGTCGGCCTCAACAGCATCGGCATCGGACTCAACAGCGTCGGCGTCGGCCTCAACAGTGCCTTGGCGTCGGCCTCGCATCTCCGCGTTGGCCTTCTGCCGACGTACATCCACTTGCTAGGCATTTATTGCCTTATTCTCTCCCGTCTTCATAGCATTTATGGCCTCAAAGGCCACGAGCATCCACTCGCTCTAAGGCATTTATAACATTCTCTCGTATTTATGGCTGCTACGTTAGCCCCTTCGGCCTTGGCTTTCTCATTTGGCCATGAACAGCTTCGGCCTCAGCTTTTTCCCTACGGTCTCGGCCTCAGCCCCTTGGTCTATTCCCCTCGACCGTGAACAGTGTCATGCACGTGAACAGTGCCTTGCACATGAATAGTGCTATAACTCCATAATTAATGCTCTACGAGGGACAGCTGGCTTCAACTTCAAACGACATCTTCTATCCTAATGGTTGCACTTCCACGTAACTAACCTTATCACCCATTGCTGTTCACGTAGAGCTTCCACGTGGCCCATCAATCCGTTCTCTTTTGTCAAGATCACGGGCGGTTACTGCTATACTATGGGCCGTTGCCGATACTTATGGCACACGTTTAGTAGCTGTAGCCGATCTTAACAGAAGATATGATTCGGCTGTTATGGACGAAGGGTAAGAGGGACCCGAACAGGTATATAAAGGGCCCGACCCCAACGAGGGAAGGGGGCTCAATCTCTACTCTTTCATTAAAAAATTCCTGTTCTCCAGATCGCTGACTTGAGCGTCGGAGGGTCCCCGCCGGAACCATCGGTCCGGGACTTTTCTTGCAGGTTTTCGGCTGAAGGAGGCGGTCCCTATCATTCCTCTGAAGGCCAACGAAGCATTTCCGTCGCTTGACTCTCCTCAAAAGTGATTTGGCGGCAACAGATTGGCGCACCAGGTAGGGGGATGTGCTGAAGGAAAGAGAGCTCTGTCTCTTGACCTATAAGTCTTTGTCCCCTCTAAGATAGCCATGGTGGTGACGCGCGTGCCAAAGTCCTCACTAATTATGCCGGGGGGCATCCGCATAGCCCTGAGCAGCAAAGGACCACTCTCTCTCTATGCTCCTCCCTCACTACCAACCTTAGCTGCTCTAATTAACCAGCTGACCATCCTCAATCAACAAGTTCAAACCTTAAATGCAGCAGTTCATGAGTTACAAAAGTAACGCCCATTGGCCACTCAGCAGCAGCCGAAGCCTCTCACATCTTCCATGATAGCTGCACCAGTTAGCCAGCGATTCACCCGCGGGAAATCTTTTCATAGAGAAGCTTATCACCATCATGCTTCACCTAAGCACCACCGTGAAGTTTTCAAGAGACTACGGTCTCCTATCTTCTGCTCGAGCAGCCACTCCCCCTTACTCATCCTCTGAGCCGTCTGGGAAGGACCCTAATCATGAGATGAAGGGGCATCTGGATGAACAACACCGGCGGCCAGAGGAGCTCAATCAAAGGTTCAATAATCAGTCAGAGGCAGCCATCCTTGGCGGCCTTCCTAAACGGCCTCTTCCTTCACAACGGCCACAGCAGCCCCGAGGCTCCATGGAGGCCCAAGACTCCAATGCAGCCTCCAGATAACTGCAGCCCCGGTTTCCTCCACGGCAGCCTCCGGATCCCACGACGGCCTCTTCCTCCACGATGGCCCCTCACAGCGGCTTCTGGATCCCACGACGGCCCCTCATAGCGGCCTCTCGTCCTCAACGATCAAGCCCCTCTCATAGCGGCCCCCGAGATCCCACGGCGGCCCGAGAATCCCATGGCAGTCCGAGACTCCATAGCGGCCCCAGATCACGGCAGCCCCGGCTTCCTCCACAGCGGCTCCCAAGTCCATGGTGGCCCCGGCCTCTACGGTGGCTCCCAGCCTCTCTCTCTCTCGACGGCCCAAGGCTCCACGGCGGCCCCCGATGTTCACAGAGGCCCCAGGTCCTCCATAGCAGCCGCGTTCCCCAACAGCCACGGTGGCCCAAGACTTCACAGCGGCCTCACTCTCTAGGCGGCCCCCGACCTCTCCCCGCAGTAACCAAACGAGTGCCAGTTTCGCAATTGCAAGGATAAGGCTCCCAGCCATCTCACTCAACTCCTTTTCCCCCCAGCTCTTGCTTCCACCTTGGCTGGGTAAGGTTTACATGCACGTAATATATTCACATAATTGAAGGAAGGTGGATTGCATGCACGAGGTTATGTGCACGCGATGGAAGTATGTGCTATGGCTGCTGCATCTTAACGATTGTCTTCCAAAGCTATGCTCGTACCGACTCCTCCCACGGACATCGCCAGCTTTGGCCACCATCCCGGCCACGGTCGTTTGACCGGATCCATGTATCTCGCATCGGCGAGCGACGACACCTCTGGCTCCCGAGCCCATGCGGAAGCGGTAGCTAATCTCTTTGATTTCAATGGCAATCTTCTCCTATATCAGAGGATGCTTGCATAGCATTAGGAAGAACCAATTGGTACACAAAGTTATCAATCACTTCGAGGTTCTTCTTCAGTTGAGCCTCCAGTCCAATGTTCAGAAGCTTCTTGATGTCCCAGAACATATCGACATATCTCTAGAATACCATGGAGTTAAAGTCACCAAAAGCCTTGCTAAAGTGTGTCTCGAACTCATCGAAGCCCAAGAGAGTGTCTAGCTCAGCACCGAACTCCACTTTGAAGATCCTTTCTTCGGTGGCACCACTTCTCGCCATCCCCTATAAAGATTCCATCACCAAAAGGATCAGCAGTACAGATCTCACCATGGGAAGGCTTGATCAGCCTTCTGAATTAACTCCCTGTAGATAAGAAGGAAAAGGAAATGATGTTCATAACATGGAGAATGATCGCTGCAACGCTATGGAGAGAAAAGAGAAGGCGAGCAAGCCTAGTTTCAAAGTCAACTCTAGCAGCTAGAGAGCCATAAAAGTGGCTATGGTGCAGGATTTCTCCTTAAGGAGCTAAAGATTCAGCAAAGCCAGCTCACCAACCAACTTGATTCCCTGGGGGGCAGACCACCAGCGGGCAAAAGCGTTCAAGCCCACAGAAGAAAAACAAGGGTGCTGCAAGAGCTAAGTATGCTGCACTTAAGACTTTTTCTTTCATTGATGCTTAAAAATGTCACACAGATTGACTCTGTATCGGCACTCAAGACCGGCTCCGCGTCGGCACCTAAGACCGGCTCCGCGTCGGCACCAAAGACCGGCCTCGCGTCCGCAACTAAGACCGGCTCTGCATCGGTACTGAAGACCGGCCCCGCTTCGGCACTGAAGACCGGCCCCGCTTCGGCACCAAAGACCGGCTCCGCATCGGCACCCAAGACCGGCCCCGCGTGGCACCCAAGACCGGCTCCGCGTCGGCACCAAAGATCGGCCCGCGTCGGCCACCAAAGACCGGCCCCCGTCGGCACCTAAGACCGGCCCCGCGTCGGCACCTAAGACCGACCCCGCATCGGCACCTAAGACCGGCTCCGCATCGGCACCAAAGACCGGCCCCGCGTCGGCACCCAAGATCGGCTCCGCGTCGGCAACTAAGACCGGCCCCGCGTCGGCACCAAGACCGGCTCCGCATCGGCAAATAAGATCAGCCCCGCGTCGCACCAAAGACCGGCCCTGCATCGGCACCCAAGACCGGCTCTGCATCGGCACTCAAGACCGGCTCCTCGTCGGCACCAAAGACCGGCTCCGCGTCGGCACTCAAGACCGGCTCCGCGTCGGCACCAAAGATCGGCCCCGCGTCGGCACCCAAGACCGGCTCCGCATCGGCACCAAAGACCGGCTCCTCATCGGCACTCAAGACCGGCTCCGCGTCAGCAACTAAGACCGGCTCCACGTCGGCACAAAGACCGGCCCCGCGTTGGCACTCAAGCTCGGCTCCGCGTCGGCATCGGCACTCAAGCTCGACTCCAACGCCGGCAACAAAGATCGTTGGCGCAAAAAAAAAGGCACCTGACGACTCTCAGCTCTCAGATCACCCTCCGGGGTTAAAGGCTCCCGAGCATGGTCCCACCACAGCGACTCTCGGGTCTCTTCGGAGTTCAAAAGGCTCTCGACGGCCTCACTCTGATTCAACAGCTTTATCACAGCCTCAAAGGCTTCATAGCGGCTCTAACTCTGCCTCAATGGTCAATGGCCAATCGAGTAAGACCTTTATCTAAATTATGTATCAGCAACATATTACTGATCACCTTCAGCCATCAAGAAGCCCCAAGATAACTCAGTTGGGAGAGACCAACTCCTCAGCTCATAGTTAACGGGCACCTACTTTCAAATTTTATGACAAGTAGAAGACCCAAAGTCAACTCACAGTTAGGAGAAACCGACTCCCCAACTCATAGTTGACGGGCATCCACTTTCGGGCTTTGCATAGGAGAGGATTACTGGCGCCAGTCGAGGGTAACCCACTTACCCTCAAACTTTGCTTAAAAGTTTTTTTTGAATAGGCAAAAAGCATGGCTCCAAAGAGCATGAAGACGTCTACACAAGGCAGCATCAAAGGAAAAGGGTTTCCCCACTTGGGAGGAATCATAGTTGAAGTTGATAGGAAAGGGTAGATGCGAAGGTAAAAAGTCTTACACTCCTTTCGCTTAGCTAACGCGGGGCACACAAGCTCAGGAGTGTGGGGGGCATTTGATGGGGCCGGTTGACCCCATGGACAATAAAGACCAATTTTTGGATGGCATCCTATCAAGACGGCCATCCTCAGCGGCCTTCCCGAACGGCTTAATTCCTAGACGGCCTCGCTACTCTACTCGGCTTTCTTTTGAAGGACGCAATGGACATTTAATTTCATCCACGATTATCCAGGCATTTATTGCCTTATTTTCATTTATGGCTGCCACGTTAGCCCCCTGGCGTCGGCCTCAACAGCGTCGGCATCGGCCTCAACAACGTCGGCGTCGGCCTCAACAGCGCCTAGCATCGGTGGCGTCGGCCTCAACAGCGCCTAGCATCAGCGTCGGCCTCAACAGCGTTGGCATCGGCCTCAACAGCGTCGGCCTCGCGTCCGCGTTGGTCTCCTGCCGACGTGCATCCACTTGCCCTCAACAGCATCGGCGGCCTCAACAGCGCCTTGGCGTCGGCCTCGCGTCTCCGCGTTGGCCTTCTGCCGACGTACATCCACTTGCTAGGCATTTATTGCCTTATTCTCTCCGTCTTCATAGCATTTATGGCCTCAAAGGCCACGAGCATCCACTCGCTCTAAGGTATTTATAACATTCTTCGTATTTATGGCTGCCACGTTAGCCCCTTCGGCCTTGGCTTTCTCATTCGGCCATGAACAGCTTCGGCCTCGGCTTTTTCCCTACGGTCTCGGCCTCAGCCCCTTGGTCTATTCCCCTCGACCGTGAACAGTGTCATGCACGTGAACAGTGCCTTGCACGTGAATAATGCTATAACTCCATAATTACAGCTGGCTTCAACTTCAAACGACATCTTCTATCCCAATGGTTGCACTTCCACGTAACTAACCTTATCACCCATTGCTGTTCACGCAGAGCTTCCACGTGGCCCGTCAACCCGTTCTCTTTTGCCAAGATCACGGACGGTTACTGCTATACTATAGGCTATTGCCGATACTTATGATACACGTTTAGCAGTTGTAGCCGATCTTAACAGAAGATATGATTCGGCTGTTATGGACGAAGGGTAAGGGACGAAGGGTAAGAGGAACAGGTATATAAAGGGCCCAACCCCAACGAGGGAAGGGGGCTCAATCTTTACTCTTTCATTAAAAAATTTCTGTTACTTGAGCATCGGAGGGTCTTCGTTGAAACTATCGGTCTGAGACTTTTCTTGCAGTTTTCGACTGAAGAAGATGATCCCTATCATTCACCAACGAAGCATTTTCGTTACTTGACGCTCCTAAAAGTAATTTGGCGGCAATAAATTCCTCAAAATCTACCGGGTTTCTCTATTTTCCTATTAACGACTCTCTGAACGATTATTATTGGCATTAAATGGCATCAAACAAGAAAAAAAAAAAAAAGGAAAGAAAGAAAATCGAGTATACCTTAAAGCCGACGGCCACCAGGCTCTTGGGAGCGGGCGAGCGAAGCGGTGGAAACGAACAGAATGGGAGGCGCGTTAGGGTTTAGGGAGGCTTGGGAGCGGGCGAGCGGCGGAAATAAGGCGTCAGTGCGTCACCGTGTCAGAGACTTAGAAATATAATCGACCTGGACCTAGGCAAGCCTGGAACTCGGACATGTCGCTGGCTTGCGGCTTGCGGCCTGCGGCCTTACACCTCGGGTCCCCTGCTTCCAAATGCAGCGGCGGTTTTCCTCGAAGGGAAAACGACCTGAGGGGTATTTTCGAAAAGTAGTAGGTCTTTTATTTTACCGAAACGAGCCACGCGGCGGTCTGGAGATTTTTTTTTATCCGTGAGAACGGAAGGGCGATGTTGTTGGATGGACGCTCTGTCGCTTGTGAGCTGCGAGTTATGTGCCGAAATACTCGTACGGAAGATTTATATAAATAAAGAAGTAAATAATTACATTCTTGAATTTAATCTTGACCCATAACAAGATGAGTCAGTGATACATGTATCAACATAACCCATGCTCGGCAAACGGATTAATTACCCTTCAAATCAGACCCAATATTTTGAGCTAGACATAACAAAGATTAATTCAAGTCATTAATTTTTGTTTTTCAAAAAAATACTTAGGACCAAACCCATGCCATGATCATTCAAAATATCATGCTTATCGCGTTTGAAATTTTGCCTCAACTACATTGCAGCAACGGTTGTTGGTGATTGGCTCTCTTTATGGATAAAGTAACCCTCTTCTTGTCAACTACATTGCAGCAACGGTTGTTGGTGATTGGCTCTCTTTATGGATAAAGTAACCCTCTTCTGTCATGAAATATTTATGCCAGTCCTTACAAGACTGTCACCGGAAGGAAAAAAAAAAAAAAATGCAACCTTACCGGACAAGCTTAGATAAAAAGTCCCAACAAAAAAATCATAACTAGATCAAGATGTAGTAGGAGAATTAAGTGGATCACCAAATAAGTTTGACACTCAAACAGAATTCAATGGGCATGGTCAAACAATGCTGGTTTTATATGTATTGATGAGGGGTAAAATTATTATCGCATTAATGTTTGCGTGTATCATCAATTAGGTCGAGACAATCTCGATATCCGTCAGCCAGTTGTCACACCCGAAAGACACCGAAGCTGAATCGTTCTCGATGAACCGAGCTATTCTTATACTTCGGCGAACCGAGTCATTCTCATACCTCGACGAACCGAGCCATTCTCATACTTCGACGAACTGAGCTATTCTCACATCTCAGTCAGACCGATGCGCTTAAGCACCTCTGCAGAATTAAGTATGGGAGAGTTTCAAATTCATGATAGCCAAATAAGATCTCAAACAGGAAATTATGCAAATAATGCCGGAAGTGGCCTAGGGCCCATAGGAATGGCTTAGGACCTGCAGAGTCATCAAATCTCAAAGCATCAACCAACTCTCCTGGCCGTCGATCCTCTAACTAACTAGATACGGATCCCATCGGCCTCGCAATAAACTTGATTCGAATTTGATTTGAATTTGAATGGTTTCGAACCCCCTATGACGTGCCCAAAGAATCAGGTGATCGCCTATAAATACCCTAGCCCTGAAGTTCTTAGGTACGCTTCCACTGACACTCTAACTGAGAAAGCTCCATTGAAGCTTGAGCAGAGCTTTGGGTTCTTGAGAGGCCACTCGCCTAGAGGAACTCTTCTGTGAGAGCCTTCTCCTCGTATCTGCTTGCTGTGAATTTTTACTGATTTGGGCGTCGGAGAGTCTTTCGTAGAGGGCCACCCCAAACACTCTCTGCGTGAGGACTTCTTGCAATTCCCATCCGGGCAAGAGACCAGCGTCCATATCCAGAGTCGAGCTGCACCCAAGTTGGAGAGCGGATTTCCGTGGCAACAGATTGGCGCTAGAGGAAGGGTCTCAAGTCCCGTAAACTTGTAATCAGGAGACAAGGTTCAAAACCGGAAGAAGAATCCTCTAATCCTTTAATGGCCAATCAGAAGAGAGCCACATCTGATGCTCAAGATCAGGCCGCCTCTCAGAGGCCTGATCCAATCAGCAGTGTAGCGCCACGGCTACCACCACCAGCTGAGACTCCTTCACCGCCGGCAGCGGTGATGATGCTGGACCAGTTCGCTACCCTAGTTCAGCAAGTCCAGGCACTGACCCAAGTAGTCAGGGACTTCAGGAAATTCCCTGTCCAGCTGTTCTGCTCCACAGCTTCATGAAGAGGCAGCTGCTCCTATCCTGCCAACGATCTCTTCTTCTAATCCGCCTGAGGAAGCGGATTATCTTTACTGACCCATGAAGGCCAAACCAGCACCACGGCTGGCCAGAGGGAAGAGCCCGCTCAAGTCTCGACGAGCTCGCTCTCTTTCCCCAGCATCATCTCAAGATTAACACTGTTGTCGTCCTCTCGTTGCCCAATCCCTCCTATTACTCTGGATGAAGGGATTAGGCAGTAGATGCAGCAGATGCATCGGAGTGGCGTCGGAAGCTGGAAGCCGCTAAGCAAGCCCCTCCGCCTAGCTGAAAGCGAAGCAGGCATTCCTTTTTCTGAGGGCATCATGTAGGAAGTGATCCCTCCCCATGTAAAACTCCCTTCCATCGAGTCGTATCACGGATCTATCGATCCCGACGACCATTTGAGCAACTTCAGATCCATCATGATATTCCACGGAGCATCAGATGCTATCTCTGCCGAGCCTTCCCTCTACTCTCAGGGGATCTGCTAGAACCTGGTTCAACAGCTTGAAGCCAGGTTCCATTGATTCTTTTGACGAGCTGAGCCGTTTATTCATCAGCCAGTTCGTTAGTGCCGCTGCCAGCGACAGAGATCTGATTCCCTCTCTGAAGTCAAGCAGAGAGGGGGAATCTCTAAAGAATTACCTCAGTCGTTTCAACACGGCCCTTCTGGAGGTCGACCACCTAATCATGAGGTGGCCATGTCCGCCTTGGTGGGAGGAGTGTCGAAGGAAGGAAATTTCTACTGGCTCTGAAGGTTAATTACCCGAAAAGCCTCTCCAATATGATGTCCTTGGCGAATAAGTATGCCAGGTTGAAGAGTCGCAGATCGGCTCGAGCTGAGCAATTGAAGAAGAAGGAGGCAAAGGGCTTATAGAAACATCGATCCTTCCGTCGTGTCAGCCGCCTCACCGCCAGAGAGCTCCTCCACCGCCTCCCCAAGATCAAACCCGAAGCCCAGCTCGAGATTTGATCAATACACTCCTCTCACCTTGCAAGAGCACAGATTCTGATGGAGATCGAGCGCCAGATTCCTCGGCCTCCTCCTCTCGAGGCAATGCAACCCGGCGGGATATAACAAAGTATTATCGCTTTCATCGAGACCACGGGCATGATACCGAGGACTGCTAGCAGCTCAGAATGAGATCAAACGGCTAATTCGACTAGGCAGGCTGGATCAATTTAGGAGGGCACCAGAGCCAAACAATGAAGGAAATCGCCTGCCCAAGCCTCGCCAGCTTCCTCCACCAAATCCCCCAGTCATTGGCAACATCAATATGATAGCGATGGCCGGTCCTTCATCAAATTGGCAGGACGAGGAGGAAAGCCCACCAAAGAAGACTCGAATCGATGAGCTCTCTCTCTGACAAAGATCTTTGGAAGGTACAATACCCTCATGATGATACCTTAGTTGTATCTTTAAATATGAACAACTATGATGTACATCACATTTTGGTTGATAGTGAAAACTCTGTTAACGTTCTGTATTTCGATGCCTTTGTGAGATTGAAATTCTGAACGGAAAGCCTCCGAGCTATAGAGTCCACCCTAGTAGGTTTTATGGGTGACTCCATAACTTCCGAGGGAGTTATTACTCTAAAGTTCGAGCAGGTACTTGGCCCTGTGTGGCCACTACGCACATCGATTTCCTTGTGACAAAACTTCGGTCCCCTTACAATGCAATCCTCAGTAGGTCAGGACAGGTATCTCTTAAAGCCATTGTTTCCATTTCCCATCTTGCCATGAAATTTTCCACCGAATGGGGGGTGGGAGTTGTCCAAGGAAGTCAAATTATAGCTCGGCATTGCTTTGTCGCTGATCTTCAATCCCGAAAGCCTAAGGTTGATGGGTTGAATGCTCGGAAAGATTTTGCCGAACAACGAGGAGAGCCCATTGAAGAATTAGAAGAAATACCACTTGATGAAGCTTGGCCCGACCGAACTGTAAGGATCAGATCGCAACTGAAGGGAAAGCTTCGGTAGGATTTGATCGAATTCCTCAGAAGAATGCTGACGTTTTTGCCTGGTCCACGTCAGACATGCTTAGAATTGACCCAGATGTTCTGGTCCACCGCCTCAACGTGGACGAAGCCTTTCGATCGGTCAAGCAAAAGAAGAGAAGCTTCGCTCCCGAGCGTCAAAAGGCTATCGAGAAGAGGTAGACAAGAGCCAATTTCATTCGAGAAGTTAACTATCCCAACTAGTTGGCAAATGTGGTCATGGTGAAAAAATCAAATGACAAATGAAGGATTTGCATCGACTTCACCGACCTCAACAAAGCTTGCCCAAAGGACAGCTTTCCTCTTCCTCGAATCGACCAACTTGTAGATTCTACTTCAGGCCACCAAATGCTGACTTTTATGGATGCTTATTCGGGTTACAATTAAATATGGATGGCTCCCAAGATGAAGAAAAAATTGCCTTCATCATCGATCAAGGTATTTATTGTTACCGAGTTATGCCTTTTGGTTTAAAAAATGCAGGTGCAACCTACCAAAGGTTGGTCAACAAAGTCTTCAAGGAGCAAATCGATCGGAACATGGAGGTATATGTTGATGACATGCTGGTAAAGAGCAAAGAAGTGCTTCGGCATGTCGAAGACCTTGTAGAGAGCTTCGTGACACTCCGAAGGTACCGGATGAAGCTTAACCCAACCAAATGTGCTTTCGAAGTCAACTCCGAAAAGTTTTTGGGTTTCATGATCTCTCAATGAGGCATCGAGGCAAATTCGCAGAAGATCCAAGCCTTGCAACAGATGGCCCCTTCAAGGTCAATCAAAGAAGTACAACGTCTCATCGGGAGGATAGCAGCTCTTAACCGCTTCGTTGCTCGGTCGATCGAGAGATGCCTTCCCTTCTTTAAAGCACTTCGGTCGGCTAAGAATTTTCAATGAACCCCAGATTGCCAGAAGTCCTTTGAAGATCTCAAAAAATACCTCAGCTCGCCACCTCTACTTAGCAGTCCGAAGCTAGGAGAGATGCTGAGTCTATACTTGGCGGTCTGTGAGAACGTTGTTGGCTCTGTACTGGTCAGGGAGGAAAACAAAATTCAAAGGCTGGTCTATTATGTCAGCAAATTGCTTAGAGATGCCGAAACGAGGTATACTCAGGTCGAGAAGATGGTATTGGCTCTGGTAATATCGGTCCAAAAGCTGCGACCGTATTTTCAAGCTCATACTGTAGCAGTCTTAATCGACCAACCATTAAGTCAATTATCCATCATCCAGAAGCATCGAAAGAATGACCAAATGCGCTATTGAATTGAGTGAACATGACATTCAGTATCAGTCTCGTCCAGCCATCAAAGCCCATGTCCTAACGGATTTTCTTCTTGAATGCACCATACCCGAAGATGGTTCTGCCCGGACACTCCTGAACAACCAAGGCATAATGCTCCATGGTTGCTCCATGCTGATGGGTCCTCCAGCACAAGCAGCTCTGGCACTGGCCTAGTTCTTACTAGTCCAGAGGGGGCAACTTTCGAATATGGCATCCATTTCTCCTTTCCAGCCTCTAACAATGAGGCAGAGTATGAAGCCCTGCTCGCCGAACTTCGCATCGCCCATGAACTTAAGGCTAAAAAGCTAAATGCCTACATTGACTCTAAGTTGGTGGCTGGCCAGGTGCAGGGAGAGTTTGAAGCTCAAGAGCCGAACATGATTCGGTATCTCAAAAGGTGCGTGATCTGTCATCCCGCTTTGTTGAATTTAAAGTTATTCAAATCCCAAGGCTGAGAATGCACGCATCGACCTTTTGTCTCGCCTGGCGACCACAGACTCGATGGATCTTGAGAGGAAGTTCCACCTAGAAGTCCTGAAGAAATCTAGCATTGCCAATGCTGATCAAATAATGCAGGTCGACGCCGAGCCATCTTAGATAGATCCCATGCACAAATATTTCAAAGAAGGGCTGTTACCAACTGATAGAAAAGAGGTAAGAAAGCTAAAGATGCAATCGTCTCATTATGTCTTAATTGACAATCGATTGTATAAGCGATCCTTCTCTATGCCGTTGCTTAAGTGCCTTCGCCCATCTGAAGCCGACTATGCTCTTTAGAAGGTTCATGAAGGCATCTGCGGTAATCATCTTGGCGGTCGAGCCTTGTACCACAAAGTGCTATGCCAGGGGTATTATTGGCCAACAATGTAAAGAGATGCTGATAACCTCGTCCAAGCCTGTGATTCGTGCCAACGACATTCAAATGTCCAAAGGCTTCCCTCTACTCACCTAACTCCTGTATCATCCCCCTAGCCTTTCGTTAAGTGGGAAATGAACATCCTAGGTCCTTTTCTTCTCGCAACGGGACAAAGGAAGTTCTTGTTTATCGCGATTGATTATTTCACCAAGTGGGTCGAAGCTGAGGCAGTCGCCCTAGATAACCGAAGCTTGGGCTAGGGACTTCGTATAGAGGTCTATCATTTACCATTTTGGCCTTCCTCACATCATCATCACCGACAATGGAAAACAATTCGATAATCCTAAATTTTAGGAATTTTGTGAGGATCACGATATTCTTCATCGCTTGACTTTGGTCGGACATCCTCAAGCCAATGGGAGGCCGAGGTAACTAACCGAACTCTTTTGTAGGGAATTAAAGCTCGACTTAATCAAGCACGGGGCAGATGGGCAGAAGAACTTCACCATGTGCTGTGGGCTTATCGGACTATCGAAAGGATCCCACAGGCCAAACTCCATTCAGAATGGCTTTTGGTACGGAGGCTATTATTCCCATGGAAATTGGGCTCCCTTCTCCATGCGTGGAAGGTTATTCTGAAGAATCTAACGATGAGCAACTCTAAACCAATCTGAACCTGATAGAAGAAGTCAGGGAGAAAGCCCAAATCCGGATGGCCGCCTATCAGCAAAGGATAGCCCGTTATTACTCCACCAGAGTTAAAGGAAAATCCTTCCTTTCTGGTGATTTGGTACTCCAAAAGGCATTCGTGTCAAAGCCGCTGGAGCAAGGGAAAACTATCCCCAAACTGGGAAGGCTCCTATTAAATTACGGAGGTGATCAAGCCCGGCATCTATAAACTTCAGGATCTAGATGAAAAATCTATCCTCTGAACATGGAATTCGTATAATCTTCACATATATCATCAGTGAAAGTATGCTTTCGCTAAACTCACTCTATTTACTGCCTAAAATTTTTATTTTCAAATGTCTATAAAGTTTTGTTCCAATTGCCTTTCTTCTGAAAACTGCAATGAGAAGCAGGTTTTGCTTAATCATTTACAAACCTCGGCTGGGCCGAGTGATTTTCATACCTTGGTAGCGCCAAGTAAAATATAATTTGCAAACCTCGGCCAGGCCGAGTGATCTCCGTACCGTAGCAACGCTAAGTAAAATATAATTTGTAAACCTCGGTC
Source organism: Calamus simplicifolius (assembly GCA_900491605.1). NCBI lineage: Eukaryota > Viridiplantae > Streptophyta > Magnoliopsida > Arecales > Arecaceae > Calamus > Calamus simplicifolius. The sequence continues at coordinate 21,120 of UESW01001466.1, forward strand.
GGGCCGAGTGATCTCCGTACCTTGGCAGTGCCAAGTAAAATATAATTTACAAACCTCGATCGGGCCGAGTGATCTCCGTACCTTAGCAGCGCCAAGTAAAATATAATTTGCAAACCTTGATCGGCCGAGTGATCTTCGTACCTTGGTAGCGCCAAGTAAAATATAATTTGCAAACCTCGGTCAGGCCGAGTGATCTCCGTACTTTGGCAGCGCTAAGTAAAATATAATTTGCAAACCTCGATCGGCCGAGTGATCTCCGTACCTTGGCAACGCCAAATAAAATATAATTTACAAACCTCGATCGGGCCGAGTAATCTCCGTACCTTGGCAGCGCCAAGTAAAATATAATTTTCAAACCTTGGCCGAGCAAAGTAATCTTCGTACCTTGGCAGCGCCAAGTAAAATATAATTTGCAACCTCGGCCAGGCCGAGTGATCTCCTGTTGACCCACTTATTGATTTGATGATTAACAAAAGCCATGAGTATATTTCTTGTGTTACTAATGAAATTAACAAGTATTTCAGGAATTAAGAACGGTTATTTATTCAAAAGATATATAGAAATCAGTTTGAATCGATTTTTTAATGGATTATAACAAAGTTCAGAAATTGGAGCCGACACACACTGTGTCTGGAGCGACCCCAGGGCGTATCAGAACAATTCTATATTTTTGGCATGGTTCGGAGTCAACACATGGTATCCTGGAGCCGACTTTAACCTGAGTTACAGAGAAGTTCTTTCTGCATCAGTTTTTGGAGCCGACACCTGGAGTTTCGGAGCCGACACTTGAAGTTTCGGAGCCGACACGTGAAAATGACAGAGCCGACTCTAACCTGAGAACAAAGAGTGTATATTTTGAATATCGTTAGAGTCGACACCCTAGGAAATTAGAGCCAACTCCAGAACGCGTTGAGCCGACACCACAGTTTCTCGGAGCCAACTCCCCGACGGATGTTTGTTACTATTTTTGGAAACCCGATTTGGAGCCGACACCTGAAAAGTTGGAGCCGACTCCAACCTGTCAGAGAACGATTTTCAAAAGTGATAGATCAGCTCCAATGGCTATATTTTCTCACCTACTCTTCAACGGATCTATTTTCTTGCATGGAGAACTCATCCAAGTACGATTTCAATGGCTATTTCTCACCTAATCTTGGATTAAGAAATCTATATAAAGGACATCCAATCGTTTGAAAATAAGAAGTGAAAAATGGGAAAAATATCAAGAAAAATACAGTGATAAAGAGAGAAATTTTAAAGAAAATCTCTGAGTCCATGCCTATCATCTAAAGAGAGATACAAGAGAAATCCAAAGCCTTCAAAGATCAAAATCGGAGGATTTCCAAAGTTTTGAAGGAGCGAGCAAAAGCCCCAAATTTTCAAGCTTCTCTTCAACAAGCTCTGTTCAAGAATCGAAGTTCAATCTTCGTTCATCCATTCAGAAGAGAGGGGAAAAGAAGAAAAGCTCAACCTCATATTGCTTCCAAAATCAGGCTTTTCTAATCTTGTCTATTATATTGTTTATTTGTTCATTAAGGAGCTTTTGAATTGTAAACTTTAATTTGACTTGTGGTTTACTAATTCAATCAGGGGATTGAATTAGTTGAGGCAGCCGGCCTTGGGGTAAGCTAAGTATAGCTTACGTTGGGTTGTGTGCTGATGAACCCGTAAAACTAGCTGGGTTCGTTGTGACCCCGTGTAAAACAATAAGTTCGAGTTGTGATCTTGGAAAATAATTCAGTTGTAATCAGGGTGATTATAGTGTTGACCCAAGAGTTGCTTGGGAGTGGACGTAGGTATTGGTAACATCGAACCACTATAAATATCTTGTGTTTGTCGTGATTATCCCTATCTCTCTCTCTTATTGTGCTTTACATTATTGCATCACTTTACTAGTGCACTTAATCCTTGTGAAATAGGTTTTAAGTTTTAATTGTTAAATTTTAAAAGAACCCAATTCACCCCCTTTTGGGTTGCCATCTGGGCCAACAATTGGTATTAGAGCTAGTGCTCATTTCAACTTGATTTCATAATAAGAGCTAAAGATCCAAATGGTAGCTCAAGCTGGATCATCATTTTCTGAAGGTCAATCCACCAATAGACCTCCTTTGTTTAGTGGCATAAATTATTCTTATTGGAAAGGTAGAATGAGAATTTTTATTCAAGCTTTAGATTATGAACTATGGAGTGTAATTATTAATGGTCCTAGCACACCCACACACATAGTTGATGGATCTATTATTTCTAAGCCCGAAAGGGACTAGAATGAAAATGATAGGAAAATGGCTCAGCTCAACGCTTTCCTTGAATGTCTTGTACTATTCTTTAGATGCAATGAATTCAACAGAATATCAACTTGCATTTCAGCCAAAGAAATATGGGATAGGTTGGAAGTACTCATGAGGGTACCAATCAATTAATGAATCTAAAATTAATATTCTAGTGCATAAATATGAACTTTTTAGCATGGAACAAAATGAGTCAATCACATGCATGTACACTAGACTCACTGATATTGTAAATGGTTTAAAGAGTCTTGGTAAAACTTATACTAATTCTGAATTGGTGCGCAAAATTCTTAGATCTCTTCCAAGAATATGGAAGCTAAAGTGACTGCAATCCAAAAAGCCAAAGACTTGAACATTCTACCTTTGGAAGAGCTACTTGGATCCTTAATGACTCATGAGTTGACAATGAAGCAACATCAAGAGGAAGATAAAGAAGAAAAGAACAATTGCATTCAAGGCTACTGAAAGTGAAAAAAGCAGCAGTGAAGATGATGAAGATGATGATGAGACAGCTCTCTTGCTAGAAAATTTAAGAAATTTATGCAAAGAAGGAGACCCTTCCATAAGAGAAAGTCTGGAATAAAAATGGAAGGAGAAAGAGAAAGAGAAAAGGATAAAGAAAAAGAAAAAGACCCCTTAATATGTTATGAATATAAGAAACCGGGGCACTTTAGATTTGAATTTTAATTAAAGAAGGGATACAAGAAGAAAAGAAAGCCTATGTTGCAACTTGGAGCGATAGTGAAAAGTCTTCATCCGAAGAAGAACAAAAGAGGTTGCCAACATATGCTTCATGGCAAATAACGACAATGAGGTAAATTCTGAAACCCCAATGTTGATTTTACTTTTGATGAGTTATATGATGCTTTCAATGAATTAATTATGATTTCAAGATTTTAAAAATAAAAAAAAATCATTGAAAACTGAAATTTGGATCTTCTCAAAATGAAAAATGAACTTGTTTTGAGATCAAAAGTTTGAAATATGAAAAAGAAGACATATTGAAGGAAAAAGAATCAATTTCTAATGAAAATCTTAATTTAAAGAAAGAAGTTGATAAGTATAAGAATATTGTTGATAAATTTATAAATAGCTCAGAAAAACTTAATTTACTATTAAACAATCAAAGATCTATTTTTGATAAAGCTAGATTAGGATATAGACCACACATGAAACAAAAATATGTCAACAATTTTTGTGAAAAAATGATATTTCATGTTATCATTGCAACAAAAAGGGACATAATCTTATGAATGCAATTTCATAAAATATAATAAGAATTTAATACTTAAGGAAGAAATTTATTAAGGAACTATATTTATTGCTACTAAGCATGAAGGACCAAAGAAAGCTTGGGTACCTAAACAAAAGATTTGATTATCTTGCAGGAGTGTCTTACGGTCAAAGGATCAAAAAGAAAATGTATTTTGATAGTGACTGCTCAAGACACATGACGGGTGACAAGGAGCAATTCATCACCCTTGAAATCAAAAGCAAAGTCGTAACTTTTGGAGATAATGGCAAAGGCCAAATTATGGGCTTTGGTAAAATTCAAATCACTCCCTCCACTTTTATTGAAAATATTTGTATGTAGATGGATTAAAGCATAATTTAATTAGCATTAGCCAACTGTGTGATAAAGGTTTCAAAGTTTCCTTTGAAGCTTCTATTTGCACTGTATCAAATCCCATTGACAATAGCATTATATTTGTTGGAAATAGAAATGGCAATGTATACTTAATTGATTTAAACAATTTGTCTACTAGTAATCATTGCTTAATTGCTGATAATGCTAAGGTAAATGAGATTGGATGGCTATGGCATCGTAGATTAGGTCATGCAAGTACATACTTAATTTCAAAATTAATTAGAATGGATTTAGTTAAAGGACTTCCAAAATTAGGTTTTGAAAATAATAGAATTTGTGATGGATGTCAATTTGAAAAACAAACTAGAAATTCTTTCAAATCTAAAAACATTGTTTCCACTACTAGGCCACTCGATCTACTTCATATGGATCTTTTTAGACCTACTAGAACAACCAGTCTAGAGGAAAAAAATATGGTCTTGTGATAGTAGATGATTATTTTAGATTCACTTGGGTATTATTTTTAGCTCACAAAAATGAGACTTTCCCTATATTTTGAAATTCTTTAAGAAAGTCACAAATGAGAAAAAAACACCATAGTGTCTCTTAGAAGTGATCATGGAACTGAATTTGAAAATCATTTGTTTGAAAATTTCTCATTGAAAATGACATTCATCATAATTTTTTCAGCACCTAGAACACCTCAACAAAATGGAGTTATAGAAAAAAGANCCATAGTGTCTCTTAGAAGTGATCATGGAACTGAATTTGAAAATCATTTGTTTAAAAATTTCTGCATTGAAAATTACATTCATCATAACTTCTCAGCACCTAGAACACCTCAATAAAATGAGTTGTATAAAGAAAAAATAGAACTTTAGAAGACATGGCCCGTACCATACTATGTGAAAGCCAACTCCCAAAGTATTTCTGGGCGAAAGCTATAAACACAGCGTATTACATCCTAAATAGAGCCTTAATTAGACCAATCCTTAAGAAAACTCCTTATGAACTATGGCATAATAGAAAACCTAATATTAGTTACTTTCATGCATTTGGTTGTCAATGTTTCATTCATAATAATGGTAAAGACAATCTTGAAAGTTTGATGCAAAATCTGATGAAGGTATCTTTTTAGGATATTTCACTTCTAGTAAAGCATATAGAGTATTCAATAAGAAGTATTTAATTGTAGAAGAATCAATTCATGTAGTGTTTGATGAGTCTTTAGCATCAAGTTTGGAAAAGATTGATGATGAGGAAGATACAAATTTGATTAAAAGAGATATTAAAAATTGAATATAGATGTATCTTCAGACTATGAACCAGAAGCTAAAGATGATGACTCACCTAAGGATGATGTTATTGATATACTCATAATGATGTAGATCTACTTAGAGATTGGAGATATGCTTATGGTCATCCTAAGGATTTAATCATAGGTGATCCATCTCAAAGAGTAAGAACTAGATCATCAATGAGGAACATCAATAATCATCTTGCATTTGTGTCTTATATAGAACCTAAAACTAAGATAGTAATTAAACGTTAGCTATGCAAGAGGAATTAAATTAATTTACTAGGAATAAAGTATGGACCTTGTAGATAGACCCAAAGGTCATCCTGTTATAGGATCTAAATGGGTGTTTAGAAATAAATTAGATGAAAATAGCATAGTAATTAGAAATAAAGCTAGATTAGTTACAAAAGGATATAATCAAGAAGAAGGAATTGATTTTGATAAAACTTTTGAATCTATTGCTAGATTAGAAGCCATTAGGTTACTTCTAGCATTTGTATGTCATATGAACATTAATCTATTTCAAATGGATGTTAAAAGTGCATTTTTAAACGGTTTTATAAATAAGAAAGTTTTTGTTGAACAACCATCTGGTTTTGAAGATCATGAATTTTCAAATCATGTTTTAAACTACACAAAGACTTTATGGTTTAAAACAAGCACCTAGGCTTGGTATGATAGACTAAGTAAATTTCTAATTGAAAATGATTTTTCTAGAGAAAATGTTGATAAAACCCTATTTTTGAAAAAAAAGATAAAGATTTATTGGTAGTACAAATCTATGTAGATGATATTGTATTCGGTGCTACTAACAATCTTTTGTGTCAAGAATTTGCAAAGTTAATGCAGGGTGAATTCAAGATGAGCATGATGGGAGAACTCAACTTCTTCCTAGGACTACAAATCAAACAAGAAAAAGAGAGAATTTCATCAACCAAACAAAGTACATAAAAGAAATTCTCAAGAAGTTTGGAATGGAATCAGTCAAACCCCTTGGAACACCTATGAGTCCTTCATATAAATTGGATAAAGATGAAGATGGTAAGAAAATTGATCAAAAATATTATAGAGGTATGATCGGATCTCTACTTTACTTAACTGCAAGTAGACCTGATATTATGTTTGCTGTTTACTTATGTGTTAGATATCAGTCTGAACCTAAAGAATCTCACTTAATTGCTATAAAAAGAATTTTAAGATATTTAAGTGGAACTAAAAATGTAGGATTATAGTATTCTAGAGACTCAACATTAAATTTGATTGCATATTCTGATTCTGATGCTGGTTGTAAACTAGATAGAAAAAGCATAAGTAGAGCATGCCAATTTTTAGGTAGTAACTTAATCTCTTGGTTTAGCAAAAAGCAAAATTTGGTTGCACTATCAACTGCTGAAGCTGATATGTTGCAGCTAAAAGTTATCGTGCTCAAATCTTTTGGATTAAGTGACAACTTGAAGATTATGGCATATACTTGATAAAATACCAATTAGATGTGATAATACTAGTGCAATAAATCTAACTAAAAATCCAATCCAACATTCAAGAACAAAACACATTGAAATAAGATATCATTTCATTAGAAAACATGTAGCTAATAATGATGTTTGTCTTGATTATGTTTGTACTAATGAACAATTAGCGGACATATTTACAAAACCTTTGAATGAAGAAAGATTTTGTTATCTTAGAGGAGAATTAGGAGTCTGTGATCCATTGGAATGAATTTTAAATCTCCTAGAATGATTATCTAGAACTCAATCATTTTTTGAAAATTCTTTTGTGATTTTAAGGAAACTCTATCTAGATATTTGAACCCCTTGATTCATCACATTCTAAAGTTGATTTATCCAAAATTTGATGACATTCCGGACAAGTTTCAGATTCTTTGAAACTCTTATTTTTTCACTGAAACTGTCTTGGAGCCGACACACTATTATCGGAGTCGACTCCAGTTTTGTCTATAATTTTGGAGCTGACACTTGTCTTTCCGAGTCGACTCTATTTCGGGCGCTGACTGTGTTAGCGACTTGGAGTCGACACCTCGCTTTGCTGGAGGCGATACCTTGTGGTCCCAGTTGACTTTATTAGGGCAGAGTCGACACCTTTCCTATTCCAATCGACTCCAATCTCTTCCAAACTCTTCCCCACTCATCCCAAAACCCAAAATTTCTCTAATCCATCTTCTCCTAGCATCCTATGGCACCTAAACGTAGAGGATCTGTGCTTGGGGCTTCGGTGACGACAGGGAGACGAACCATGAGGCGTCCGGCACGGCAGCCTTCACTAAGTTCTTCCTCCACATCGTCTGCATTCAACCCCTAGCGCCATTCTTAGTCTGTCCTCACCCCAAATAGATGTCCTAGCAGGCCGAGTTATTATCATGGGTAGAAAGGTAGATTTCCACTTCTTTGAAGCCGAAGGTTTCGCCCTAGGGCTGCAGGTTAAGGAAATGGGATGGGAGAAGGTATGTTCATTGGATGTTCCCACTTATTCAGCACTTGTTAAAGAATTTTATCACAATTTATCTAGAGGAGATAGAGGTATTGTGAGTTATGTTAGAGGAAAGAGGATACATTTAACTTTGGAGACTCTTGGTAATTTGTTGGAGATTCCTGTCATTGGATTAACTGCCAGTTCTCACAGTGAGAGAGCTGAGGCTTTATCCAGAATGCTTGGTAGGGAAGTGACTGAATTTAAAAATTAGGGCAAATCAATTACCCTTGAAGCTAAGGTTATTGCATAACATCTGTAGTAGGATTCTTTTCCCAAGACAGTGAATTTGAGTATGTCTCGGAGCGAGACATTGTGATTATGGATAGTGTATTGACTGGACGGCTATAAATCTTGCGGGAATGATGATTTGGTACATGGCAGAAGCTGGAAATAAGAAAAGGTCAACTTTACCTTATGACATGATCTTGACTATGGCCTTTCAAAATCAAGGAGTTAATATTTTTGATAATGAGCCAATGAAGAACTTAAGGCACACTTATTATTATAACTCTGCTACATTGCATCGTATGGGATTTGTCAAAGTCACTGGCCAATGGGAAAGAAAGGGACACTTGGATGAAAGGGCAGCTGAAGTTGGAGCTACGACACCTAGTCCATCAGAGGAAGGACCTTCTGTGAGACATATTTCGCCAAGGCCTAGTAGCCCAGCACCTTCAGCAGCACCTGCACCTGCACCTATTCCTAATTCTACTTCATCTGGATTTTCTGGAAATCAATTGGAGCAGCTGAAAGAGCTTTTTGCAAGTCATGAAGAGAAAATGAAGATTGAGTTAGACAACGGACTTTTGAGCATAAGGGAGCTCTACTATTCTTTGGAAGATAAGGTAAACAGGATAGAGTCATCCTTTAACACTTCATCTGAAGCCTTGAAGATTGATCTCATGCAGATTTTTGACAAAATCAAGGATATTGGAGAGACTCAGAAACTTATTCCAAGTGCAATGCAGAGCTACAGGAGAAAGTCACTGTTGCTGCTTCTTTAGTTGAGAAGATGCTAAATGATTTATGAAAATACAAGAAAGTGGAATGGGACAAATCCTAGCAGAGCTTAAGAAGATTTTTTAGATGATCCAAGTCTAGCCAATCCAAATCCTATTCAATCTAGTATTTTTGAAAGCTTTCTTTAGTTATCTAGTTTGTAACTAGGTCAAGCAATATATTTTGATGTTTTGTTGAATGATGTATTTTGATACAAATGATGTAAATGAATGATTATCCTATGATTGATGTAATGAAGTTTTTCTTTATGACTTAATGAAAATTTTGGTGTAATGTTTAAGTACTTAATGAATATCAAATTTTGATGATTTTTTTAAACCTTGATTTTGATGTTGAATTACTCAATTCCTATGTTTGATGTTAGTCTAAGCTATATGAACCTTCTTCTAAACCTTTTTGTTGATAACAAAAAGGGGGAGAAAAGGTACTTGTATATGCATAAAAGTAATGGGAGAATGGTATATGTACATGCATAAAGGATATTTGTAGAAGCAATTAAAAGTAATGAGAGAGAGAATGGTACTTATATGCATGTTAAATGAAATTATTATCACATGGAATTAAGATATGCATAAAAGTTTCAATGAACTTAACATATGTACACATAGGGGGAGCTACCTCATTAAGGAGGAGCTTAACCTTAAATTCAAATATTTTAACAATTATGCATTAATTGATTATGCATATACTCAATGTTTTTGTCATCATCAAAAAGGGAGAGATTGTTGGGAAATTATTGATCCAATTATTGATTTTGATGATCAACAAAAGCTATGAGTATATTCATTGTGTTTCTGATAAATTTGATAAGTGTTTCAGGAATTAAGAACAGTTATTTATTCAAAAGATATATAGAAATCAGTTTGAATCGGTTTTTTAATAGATTATAACAAAGTTTAGAAGTTGGAGCCGACACCCAGACACATTGGAGCTGACTCCAGAGCGTATCGGAATAGTTCAGAATTTTTGGTACGATTTGGAGCCGACTCTAACCTGTGATACATAGACTATATTTTTTGGAGGTTTGTTAGAGTCGACACCCTTGGATTTTAGAGCCGACTTCAGATCGCAATGTGTCGACACCATGAAAAGTCTGAGCCGACTCCACGATGAACTTTTTTTTACTATTTTTGGAAACCCGATTTGGAGCCGATACCTGAAAAGTTGGAGCCGACTCCAATCTATCAGAGGACGATTTTCAAAAGTGACAGATCAGCTCCAACGACTATATTTTCTCACCTACTCTTCAACGGATCTATTTTCTTGCGTGGAGAACTCATCCAAGTATGATTTCAATGGCTATTTCTCACCTAATCTTGGATTAAGAAATCTATATAAAGGGCATCCGAGCGTTCGAAAAAAGAAGTGAAGAAAAATGAAAAAAATATCAAGAAAATATCCAGCGAAAAAGAGAGAAATTTCAAAGAGAAATCTCTATGTCCACACCTATCATCTGAAGAGAGATACAAGAGAAATCCAAAACCTTCAAAGATCAAAATTGAAGGATTTTCAAAGTTTTGAAGGAGCGAGCAAAAGCCCCAAATTTTCAAGCTTCTCTTCAACAAGCCCTGATCAAGAATCGAAGTTCAATCTTTTCATCCATTCAAAAGAGAGGAGGAAAAGAAGAAAAGCTCAACCTCATATTGCTTCCAAAATCAGGCTTTTCTAATCCTTGTCTATTTATATTGTTTATTTGCTCAATTAAGGAGCTTTTGAATTGTAACTTTAATTTGACTTGTGGTTTACTAATTCAATCAGGGGATTGAATTAGTTGAGGCAGCTGGCCTCGGGGTAAGCTAAGTGTAGCTTACGTTGGATTGTGTGCTAGTGAACCCGTGAAAACCAGCTGGATTCGTTGTGACCCCATGTAAAACAACAAGTTCTAGTTATGATCTTGGAAAATAACTCAGCTGTAATCAGGGTGATTATAGTGTGGATCCAAGAGTTGCTTAGGAGTGGACGTAGGTATTGGTAACACGAACCACTATAAATATCTTGTGTTTGTCGTGTTTGTCTCTATCTCTCTCTCTTATTGTGCTTTACATTATTGCATCACTTCACTAGTGCACTTAATCCTTGTGAAATAGGTTTTAAGTTTTAATTATTAATTTTAAAAAAAAATCCAATTCACCCTCCCTCTTGGGTTGCCATCTGGGCCAACATTATTGCGAATGAATTGTACTTTAAGATCAGATTGCTCTCAGTAGTTCTAAATCAAATGCTCTGCTTAATCGAAGCTAAGTTAGCTAGGTTTCTCGATGTACGAAACTATTCAGTTTTGCGAGGAATATTATCCTGGCTTTGCCCGAAGTAAGACAAATAGTTCAAAATTCGTAAGACAACTCGATTCGCCGAGGCATAGGATAGCTCGGCTCACCGAGAGAGAAGAGCAGCTTGAAATGGCCAAAACAAGAGAAGTACTTCGGCTGGGGCCGAGGTAAGGCGGATTGTTCGATTTATCTGAAGTAAGAAGTCGGTTCGTTTCTTGCCGAGATAGATGAAACGGCTTGCGATTTGCCGAAAGATACCTCGTTTTTTCTTAGGTCATTTATCTTGTTGGCCTTTTCCAACGTAAGTCCATTTTGCGTATGCACTAAGCAATCAATAGCTAGTGGATGATGTCATTTTCGGAGGGGGATCTCCTAGGTCCGCCCATATCTCAAGGACCTGCAGACGGTTTTTTTGCATTTAAGGCTCTTGATTCGAGATCAGAAGGAGATCTTCTGCCTTTTATCATGGCCTAGGAGGCATGCTCAGTGCGCCTTGGGATGCGCCCATTTTTTCTTAGTGCGCCACGTGGCAGTGTGACCATGGCGTTTCGAATTCCGGGGTCCTCTTCCTTAATGGTTGCTCCCGATTTATTGCCTATAAAAAGGGGAGAGCGGACTATGTTTGAGCATCTCCTGAAACCTTCTCTTTCTGTGAGTTTGAGAGGTTTTCATGGTGCCTGTCTTACGAGGTCGAGAATGGAGAGATCGAGCTTCCCTTTTGAAAGCTGGCTCATCCCAGATAGCTGGGGTGATGGAGGAGCTGCTGAAGAGCAAGTAGTCCTCAAGGGAGGAGTCCTGGGGGTCATACGGAGAGCGCACGGGGATGCACACAGAGGTCATATGGAGAGTGCACATATGCGCTCTCTGTATTGCCTTTGTCACTTGCCATGGGGACCATAGGAAATCCAAAGCATATACAGCCCCCATGGCTTACATGAACTTCGCCCCCTTCCTCAATTTGGATCCCTCAGTTCATCCGCTCGAGGGGTCCTTCTCAACGAGGAGGGAGGTAAGTAGTGTTGGTCTCCTATCTATGTCGTTAGGCAGCGGCTAGTAGCCCAGCATCCCACTCAGGGGCAGGAATCCTCAGCATTGGCATCCACGGGCCTTTAGCCCAGCTTGGATCCCTTAGTTCATCCAACCGAGGGATCCATGGATGGCCTACTTTGTTCTTTGGCATTAACCAGCGACTTAACGGAGCCGTCTGATTTCTCTGATTTCTTGGGTCGGATGCAAACACAGTGTCATCAACCGAAGTTGCTTGCTCGGGCTTTTAGAGCAATGTCATCGGCCGAAGCTGCTTGCCCGAGCTTTTATTTTATTTGTTTTTATTTTCTGTGCTATGATGCACTTGTAATGCCTCTTAGGAGGTTGTAATTTTTATCAATAAAGAAAGCTCTTACTCTTTCTTCTTCGAATACTTGTTTCTTTTCCAACATGATTGTGTTGTTCGGTAGCGAGGGTCATTCTGTTTGTATTGCGCTTTCCGAATCGTAGCATAGTTTACAAATCTCTGGCAGCGCTTTAGTTTCTTTACCTTTGTTAGGCATTTGGTAATGCTTAGTCCTCTGCGGAGGAAGTACTCATCTTTGTTTGGGTCAGAGGAAGGCTTGGGCGATCTTACTAATTTGCAATGTAGACATGGCCCTACTCAAGGGATGGAGTAGGTTTTTCCTTAAAAAGAAATGACTCGCTTAATCTTACTGGTGTGTAGAGAAAGAGGTTACTTACCTCCGCCGAAGCATGATAGGATGTTTCAGTCACGCTAGAGTGTTTGAGAAATCAACCGGCTTTGCTTCCATTATGAAGGAGTCATCTATTCATATCAGAACTTGAGATATTGCTCAAAGATATCACTCGGTCCCACCGAGGCTTGAGACATTATTCAGAGATATCACTCGGTCCTGTCGAGGCTTGAGATATTATTCTGAGATATCACTCGACCCTGCCAAGGCTTGAGACGTTATTCAGAGATATCACTTGGTCCTACCGAGGCTTGAGATATTATTCTGAGATATCACTCGGTCCTATCGAGGCCTGAGACATTATTCAGATATATCACTCGGCCCTACCGAGGCTTGAGATATTATTCAGAGATATCACTCGGTCCTGTCGAGGCTTGAGATATTATTCAGAGATATCACTCGATCCTGCCGAGGCTTGAGACATTATTCTGAGATATCACTCGGTCCTGCCGAGGCTTGAGACATTATTCAGAGATATCACTCGGTCTTGCCGAGGCTTGAGACATTATTCAAAGATATCACTCAGTCCTGCCGAGGCTTCAAAGAATATATTTTACTTAGCGCGTCCAAGGTACGGAGATCACTCGGCTCTACCGAGGATTCAAAAAGATTATATTTTACTTGGCGCGGCCAAGGTACGGAGACATCACTCGGCTTGGCCGAGGCTTCAAAGATTATATTTTACTTGGCGCGGCCAAGGTACGAAGATCACTCGGCCCTGCCGAGGATTCAAAAAGATTATATTTTACTTGGCGCGGCCAAGGTACGAAGACATCACTTGGCTCGGTCGAGGCTTCAAAGATTATATTTTACTTGGCGCGGTCAAGGTACGAAGATTACTCGGCCCTGCCGAGGATTTAAAAAGATTATATTTTATTTGATGTGGCCAAGGTATGGAGACATCACTCGGCTCGATCGAGGCTTCAAAAAGATTATATTTTACTTGGTGCGGCCAAGGTATGAAGGTCTCTCGGCCCTGTCGAGGTTTGCAAAGTATATTTTACTTGGTGTGGCTAAGGTACGGAGATCACTCGGCCCTGCTGAGGCTCCAAAAGATTATATAGCAAGACCTACTTCTCATTGCAGTTTTCAGGAAAAAGTAATCAAAATAAAGACTTTGCGAACCTTTGAAAGTTAAATTCAATGCAATGAATAAGGTAAGTTTAGTGCGGGCGTACTCTTACTGATGATAGATGAGGAGATTATCCAAGTTCCACGTCCGGGGGATAGATTTTCATTCAAATCTTGGAGTTTGTAGATGTCATGCCTGATTACTTTCACAACTTGATAGGGACCCTCCCAATTCGGGGACAGTTTCCCTTGTTCCAATGGCTTTGACACGGATGCCTTCCGAAGTACCATATCACCCGGGAGGAAAGACTTTCCTTTGACTCTGGTGGAGTGATAGCGGGCTACTCTTTGTTGATAGGCGGCCATTTGGATTTGGGCCTTCTCCCTGACTTCTTCTATTAAATCAAGATTAGTTTGGAGTTGCTCGTCATTGGATTCCTTCAAATAGCTTTCCATGCGAGGGGAGGGGAGCCCAACCTCCACAGGAATGACAGCTTCTGTACCAAAAGCCATCTTAAATGGAGTTTGGCCTATGAGTATCCTTTCAGTAGTTTGGTAGGCCCATAACACGTGGTGGAGCTCTTCTGCCCACCTGCCTCATGTCCAGTTGAGCCAAGCTTTAATTCCTTGCAGAAGAGTTCAGTTGGTTAACTCGGCCTCCCCATTGGCTTGAGGATGTCCGACCGATGTCAAGCGATGAAGAATGTTATGATCCTCGCAGAATTCTCAAAACTCAGGATTATTGAATTGCTTTCCATTATCGATGATGATGGTGTGGGGAAGGCCGAAACGGCAGATGATAGACCACCATATGAAGTCCTTAGCCCGAGCTTCGGTTATTTGGGCGACTACCTCGGCTTCAACCCACTTGGTGAAATAATCAATCGCGATAAACAAGAACTTCTTTTGCCCTGTTGCGAGGGGGAAAGGACCGAGAATATCCATTCCCCATTTGGCGAAAGGCCAGGGGGATATATAGAAGTCAGGTGAGCAGAGGGGAGCCTTTGGACATTTGAGTGTCACTGGCATGAATCGCAGGCTCGGACAAGGTCATCAGCATCTCTCTGCATCGTTGGCCAATAATACTCTTGGCGCAGCACTTTGTGGCATAGAGCCCGACCGCCAAGATGATTACCGTAGATGCCTTCATGAACCTCCAGAAGAGCATAATCAACCTCTGACGGTCGGAGGCATTTGAGTAACAGCATAGAGAAGGATCGCTTATACAGCCAATCATCAATTAAAGCATAATGAGATGATTGCATTTTTAGTTTTCTTGCTTCTTTTCTGTTAGTGGGTAGCAGCCCTTCTTTGAGATATTTGTGCAGGGGATCTATCCAAGATGGTTCGATGTCGACCTGCATCATCTGATCAGCATTGGCAATGCTAGATTTCTCTAGGACTTCCAAGTGGAACCTCGCTCAAGGTCCATCGAGTCCGTAGTCGCCAGGCGGGACAAAAGGTCGGCGCATGTATTTTCAGCCCTTGGGACCTGAATAATCTTAAATTCAGCAAAGTAGGAAGATAGATCGCACACCTTTTGAAGATATCGAATCATGTTCGGTTCTCAAGCCTCGAATTCTCCTTGCACCTGGCCTGCCACTAACTGAGAGTCAGTGTAGGCATTTAGCTTTTCGACATTGAGCTCGCGGGCGATGCGAAGTCCGATGAGTAGAGCTTCATACTCTACTTCATTGTTTGAGGCTGGAAAAGAGAAGCGGATGCCATATTCCAAAGTTGCCCCCTTCGGACTAGTGAGGACTAGACCGGCACCAGAACCGCTCACACTGGAGGATCCGTCGGCGTGAAGCAACCATGGGGCACTAGGCTTCGGTTGTCCATGGGTGTCCAAAGCAGAACCATCCTCGGGTATGGTGCATTCAAGGAGGAAATCCGCAAGGATCTGGGCTTTAATGGCTGGACGAGTGTTGAGAAATTATTGAAACATAATTGCCCCAACTTTATTGATTTTGATGATTTCCAAAAGCCATGAGTACCTTAAAGAATACAATGTGTTTATCTATTAAAACCTTGAGCTTATTCAAATTGAAAGGAATGAACTATCAATGGTTATATTAAATGAGTTTTGAATCTTTTAGAAAAGGAGTTTCAAGCTCTATGCTTAAAAGATTTCAAAAAGGAATTTTTACACATTATAATTCAATCGATGAATTCTTGAAACATGTCTTGAATCCATGATAAATGTCATATTTAATGTATTCAAGTCAAATTTATATTTTAAATTTAATTGGGACAAGTTTTAAAGACTATCAGAACATTTTTCTGATTTTTGTATCGGTCCCGAGCCGACTCAAGGGTTTCCGAGTCGACTCCCCAAAATGCCTGATTTTCTCGAGTCGATCCTTGGTTTTCAAGAGTCGACCCCTGACTTCTTACGAGCTGACTCCTGTCTGTGCGAGCCGACTCCGCTCAAACAACAGAACCCATATTTTTTGAGCACTTCTCGAGTCGACTCCCCATTTTCCTCGAGTCGACTCCCAACTTTCGCGAGCCGACACTTTAGTTTTCGCGAGTCGACCCTTCAATGCTTAAAATGTTTCTATTTTTAGTAATCAACTTCGAGCCGACTCCCATAAAGCTCGAGTCGACTCCGCGAATTCTGGGCGCGATTTTTAACGATGACACATCAGCCCCAACGGTTATATTTTTAAATAACGGCTATTTTTCCTTGTCTCTAACGGATATATTTTTGCAGATTCTATAAATAGAGAAGCTCTTTTCAACTCAGAAATATAGATTTTGAAAATCAAAGAGAGAAAAGAATATCTTTTGAAAAGAGGGAAAAACAGAGCATATTGGAAAAATCATCTAGCTCAAAGGAGAGTGATTCAAAAGGAGTGAAATCCAAGTGGAAGCTTCGTCTGCTCCTTCTCATCAATCCACAAGAGCCAAAAGAAAATCCACAAGCATTTCAAAGGTCAAATCGGAGGATTTTCAAAAGAGAAAAAAGTTTCATCTCAACTCCAAAGTCTTCAACGGTCAAGAATCTTGCTGAGGCGTGATTCAACGTTTCAAAAGGAGTTAAAGAGAAGAAGGAAGAAAGCCCAAGCCTCTACCATCTGCAATACTATCAGGCTTTTCTAACCTTACTTTATTTTGTACTTCATTTGTATATTTGCTCAAGGGGAGCACTTCATTGTTTAAACACTATCATTCTTATTGTTTGCTGATTCAATCAGTGGATTGAATTAGTGGAGGTTGGTATACCTCGTTGCAAGCCGGAGTGCTTGTGTTGGGTTAGTTGTGAGCCCTAGAAAAACAACGTGTAGGGTTTTGTGCTGGTAAGCCCGAGTTAAAACCAGCTGGGTTCGTTGTGCACCCGGTAAAACAACAAGTTTGAGTTGTGAGCTTGGAAAACAACTCGGCTGTAATCTAGAGAGATTATAGTGTGGACCCAAGTGAATCTTGGGAGTGGACGTAGGTGCTGGTTGCGCCGAACCACTATAAAATTATCTTGTGTTTGCCGTGCCTTATTTTCTCTATCTCTATCTCTCTTTATTTGCTTGTGTATTAATTTTAGTTAGCCTATCACTTGCACATCTTGCTAACTAATCAATTAAAGTTAAAAAGTCTTAAATTTTTAAGAACCCAATTCACCCCCCCCCCTCTTGGGTTGCCATCTGGGCCAACAATTGGTATCAGAGCAGTGCTCATTTAGAATTTGATCTCACGATCAAGGGCTAAAGATCCATATGGCAACACAAATTGGTTCAAGTTTTGCTGAAGGTCATTCTACGAATCGACCTCCTTTATTTAATGGAACCAACTATTCATATTGGAAAGCTAGAATGAGAATATTCATTCAAGCTTCGGACTATGAATTGTGGGGAGTAATAATAAACGGACCTAGTACACCCACACACCTTATTGATGGCACTATTGTTCCTAAACCCGAAAGGGATTGGAATGATAATGATAGGAGAATGGCACAACTAAATGCTAAGGCCATTAATATTTTATTGTTCCTTAGACTCAAATGAATTCAACCGAATCTCAACTTGTAATTCCGCAAAAGAAATTTGGGATAGGTTGGAAATAACTCATGAAGGAACAAACCAAGTAAAGAATCAAAGATAATATTTTGGTTCATAAATATGAATTATTTACATGGAACAAACTGAAACCATCACATGCATGTTCACTAGATTTACTGATATTGTGAATGGTTTGAAAAGTCTTGGTAGAATATTCTAATGCTGACCTTGTGCGCAAAATTCTTAGGTCACTACCAAGATCGTGGGAAGCAAAAGTCACTGCTATCCAAGAAGCAAAGGACCTCAATGCACTACCTTTAGAGGAGCTTCTAGGATCCTTAATGACCCACGAGTTAACAATGAAGCAGCATGTTGAGGAGGAAACAAAAAGAAGGAAAACTCTTGCCCTCAAGACTGCAGAAATGGAAGAGAGCAGCAGTGAAAGTAATGATGAAGATGATGAGGAAACTGCTCTCTTGGCCAAAAAATTCAGAAAGTTTATGAGAAAAAGGCCCTTCCATAAAAAGAAATTTGGAGCAAGATTTGAAGGAGAAAAGGATAAGAAAAAGGACAAGGAGAAAGAAAAAGAAAAAGAGCCCTTAGTATGTTATGAGTGCAAAAAGCCAGGGCACTTTAAGTATGATTGTCCTTTGCTGAAAAAGGCCTACAAGAAAAGAAGAAAGCATACATGGCAACATGGTCTGATGAATCTTCCTCATCGGAAGAAGATGAGCAAAAGGAAGTTGCCAATATTGCTTCATGGCCAACGACGACGACAATGACAATGAGGTAAGTTCTGAAAACTCAAATGATGACTTTACATTTGATGAAATGTTTGAGGCTTTCAATGAACTTATGATTGATTTTAAATCCTTAAAAAGAAGTATAAGTTTTTGAAAAATGATAATATTAGCTTAACTAAAAGTAAAAATGAATTAGCTTTAGAAGTTAAGAACTTAACTAATGAAAAAGAAGAACTTAAAAGAAAGAGATAATCTTAATCAAGAAATAGATTTGTTAAAATCTGAAACTAAAAACTCAACAAAAGATTTAAAGATCAATTAAAAACTTTAGCTTTAGAAAAAGAACAGCAAGTTAAAAAAAATGACTCTCTTAAGAAAGATGTTAAAAAATATAAGGACATTGTTGAGAAATTCACTTAAGTTCAACTAAACTTAACATGATCTTAGATAGTCAAAAAGCTGTTTTTGACAAAGCAGGTTTAGGATATAACACTTTAAGGAAACAGAAATCTCTAAAGAATATTTTTATAAAAGCTAACCAAAGTAATATAACTTGTTTCAAATGTAATGAAAAAGGTCATAAATCATTTGAATGCAAAACGTTAAAGAATAACAACAAGTTAAATGTTAAAACTAAGAAAATATGGGTTCCGAAAGGAACAATTTTTATTGCTACTAACCATGAAGGACCCAAGAAAGCTTGGGTACCTAAGCATAAAGTTTGATTATATTGCAGGAATGTCTTGTAGCCAAAAGATCAAAGAAAAAGTGGTACCTTGATAGTGGCTGCTCAAGACATATGACGGGTGACAAAGATGAATTCATCACCCTAGAGGAAAAGAAAGGTGGAGTTGTGACGTTTGGCGACAACGGTAAAGGTCAAATTATGGGCCTTGGTAAAGTTCGCATAACTCCATCCATAGTTATTGATAATGTACTTTATGTTAATGGTTTGAAGCATAATCTAATTAGCATAAGTCAATTATGTGATAAAAATTTTAATGTTTCATTTAAATCTTCTTTATGCACTGTAACTAATTCTATTGATGATAGCATTGTATTTACTGGTTATAGACATGGCAATGTTTACTTAGTTGATCTAGAAAAATTATCTTGAGTGATCATTGCTTAATTGCTGACAATGCTAACATAAATGAAATTAGTTGGTTGTGGCATCGTAGATTAGGTCATGCAAGCACACACTTATTTCAAAATTAATTAAAATGGATTTAGTTAAAGGATTACCTAAACTAGATTTTGAAAATAATAAAATATGTGATGCATGTCAATTTGGAAAACAAACTAGAAGTTCTTTTAAATCTAAAAACATTGTTTCAACTTCTAGGGCTTGAGCTACTTCACATGGATCTTTTCGGACCAACTAGAACCACAAGTCTAGGAGGAAAGAAATATGGTCTAGTGATTGTAGATGATTATTCTAGATATACTTGGGTAATGTTTTTAGCTCACAAAGATGAGACTTTCTCGATATTCCTGAAATTCTTCAAGAAAGTCACAAATGAGAAAAACACTACTATAGTATCTCTAAGAAGTGATCATGGAACAGAATTTGAAAATCACTTATTTGAAAATTTTGCACTGAAAATGGAATTAATCATAATTTTTCAGCCCCTAGGACTCCACAACAAAATGGTGTAGTTGAAAGAAAAATAGGACTCTAGAAGACATGGCCCGTACCATGCTATGTGAAAGCAACTTACCAAAGTATTTTTGGGCGGAAGCAATTAACACAGCATGTTACATCTTAAATAGAGCTTTAATAAGACCAATATTAAAGAAAACACCTTATGAATTATGGAATGAAAGAAAACCAAATATAAAATACTTTCATGCATTTGGATGTAAATGTTTCATTCATAATAATGGTAAAAACAACTTAGGAAAATTTGATGCTAAATCTGATGAAGGAATTTTTCTAGGTTATTCAACAACTAGTAAGGCATATAGAATCTTTAACAAGAAAACCTTAGTAGTTGAAGAATCCATTCATGTAGTTTTTGATGAATCTTTAGCATCTGTTCTGAAAAGATTGATGATGAGGAAGATACAAACATAATTGAAAAAGATCTTGAAAAACTTAATATTGAAGTATCTTCTGATCATGAACAAGAAGCTAAAGATGATGATTCACATAAGGACGATGATGTCAATATTGATCATAATGATATAGATCTTCCAAGAGACTGGAGATATGCTCATAGTCATCCTAAGGAATTGATTATAGGCGATCCATCTCAAGGAATAAGACTAGATCATACATGAGAAATATTAGTAATCATCTTGCATTTGTATCACAAATTGAACCTAAAACTATTGAAGAAGCTGAAAAAGATAATAATTGGATGTTAGCAATGCAAGAAGAACTAAATCAATTTACAAGAAATAATGTTTGGACTTAGTTGAAAGACCTAAAAATCATTCAGTAATAGGATCAAAATGGGTTTTAGAAATAAATAGATGAAAATGGCATAGTAATTAGAAACAAAGCTAGATTGGTTGCAAAGGATATAATCAAGAAGAAGGTATTGATTTTGATGAAACCTTTGCACCTGTAGCTAGATTAGAAGCCATTAGGCTATTACTTGCATTTGCATGTCATATGAATTTAACTTATTTCAAATGGATGTAAAAAGCGCATTTTTAAATGGATTTATAATGAAGAAGTTTATGTAGAACAACCACCAGGTTTTGAAGATCACGAATTTTCAAATCACGTTTTTAAATTGCACAAAGCTTTATATGGTTTGAAACAAGCACCTAGAGCTTGGTATGATAGGTTAAGTAAATTCTTAATAGAAAATGATTTTAAGAGGAAATGTTGATAAAACTTTATTTTTGAAAAGAAAAAGTAAAGATTTACTTGTAGTACAAATATACGTAGATGACATTATTTTTGGTGCTACTAACGATTCTCTTTGTCAAGAATTTGCAAAGTTGATGCAGGGAGAATTCGAGATGAGCATGATGGGAGAACTCAACTTCTTCCTTGGACTCCAGATCAAACAAAGCAAAGAGGGAATCTTTATCAACCAAACCAAATACACAAGAGAACTACTCAAAAAGTTTGGTATGGAAACAATGAAACCCCTCGGAACTCCAATGAGTCCTTCATGCAAGCTGGACAAAGATGAAGAAGGTAAAAAGGTTGATCAAAAATATCGAGGTATATCGGATCCCTTCTTTATTAACAGCAAGTAGACCAGATATTATGTTTTCAGTATGTTTATGTGCTAGATTTCAATCTGAACCTAAAGAATCACATTTAATAGCTGTTAAAAGAATTTTAAGATATCTAAATGGAACTAAAAATGTAGGTTTATGGTATTCTAGAGACTCACATTAAACCTAATTGCATATTCAGATTCTGATTATGCTGGATGTAAATTAGATAGAAAAAGCACAAGTGGTGCATGCCAATTCTTAGGTAGTAACTTAATCACATGGTTTAGCAAAAAGCAAAATTCAGTTGCATTATCAACTACTGAAGCTGAATATGTAGCAGCTGGAAGTTGCTGTGCGCAAATCCTATGGATTAAGCGACAACTTGAAGACTATGGTATCACACTTGATAAAACTCCATAAGATGTGATAACACTAGCGCAATCAACTTAACTAAAAATCCAATTCAACACTCAAGAACAAAACACATAGAAATTAGATATCATTTTATAAGGGAACATGTAGCTAATGATGAAATTTGTTTAGATTATGTAAACACTGAAGAACAATTAGCTGACATATTCACTAAACCTTTAAATGAAGAAAGATTTTGTTATCTTAGAGGAGAGTTAGGAATTTGTAATCCTTTTGAATAAATTTTGAAACCTCTAAGGAAATATATCTAGAGTTCTTTCAAATTCTCAAAATCTTAAGGAAATTTTATCTAGAACTCATATCAATTTGATCTCTCAAAGTCCATGATTTTTAATCATACTCAAAGATCAAATTCCGGACTCAATTCGGATTCTCTGAATCTTAATCTATTTTTTCTCTGAAATTGTCTGGGAGCCGACTCGAGAGTATCGGAGTCGACTCGAGTTTCTGCTGAAACTCAGGAGTCGACCCCTCCTCTGAGCGAGTCGACTCGAGATCGTGTCCGTGCTCTGTGACTAGTCGGGAGCCGACTCCACACTTTGCGCGAGTCGACTCGACGTGGTCCCAGTCGAATTATTTAGGGCACGAGTCGACCCGACGGACATTTCATCTTCCAAATCTTCCAAATCCTCTCCAAAACTTTCCCAAAACCCTCCAAACCTCAAATAACCTCTGATTAACCAATCCTTCAAGATCAATGGCACCCAAAACCCGAGGAGCTAGCTCGTGGCGCCGGTTTGAAGAGAAAGAGGACCGTTCGACGACCCGTCCGCGAGCCGTCTACGGATTCATCCTCCACCCCTTCTGCTAGTGATCCTCCTGCTCCAGCTCCTACCCTTCAGGTAGATCTTCTAGCCAGTAGGATTGTCACCACAGGAAGAAAGGTTGATTTTGAATTGTTTGAGAATGAAGGATTCATCATTGGTAGACAACTAATTGAGATGGGATTTGAGTGTATTTGTTCATTGGACTGTCCCACCTACCCTGCTCTAGTTAAAGAGTTTTACAAGAATTTGTCCAGAGGAGATGATGGCTTGGTGAGCAAGGTTAGAGGCATTGGTCTGAACATTACATCCTATTCTATCTAGATTATTGAAATTACCCTTGTCTGGACCATCTACATTTGCCCAGAAGATAGATCTCCAGCCCTCACTAGGCTATTGAACCGAAATTTTGAAGGATTTGAAGAAGTGTTTGCTAGTCAACTGCCTTGGAATTAAGACTTCTCCACAATATTGCAGCAGGATTTTGTTTCCCAAAACCGGCAGATTCGACTATGTTTCTGAGCGAGATATTTTTGTTATGGATGCTGTTGTTTCTGGGAAGCCCATCAATCTACCTAGGATGATATATGGTATATTGCAGATTGTGGCGGGAAAAAGAAATCAAGTTTGCCCTATGGCATGGTTTTAACTAAATTATTTCTAAGCCAAGGGATTGTTTCAGTGATTGTGAGCCAAAGAAGGAGTTAAGACATACAGATTATTATACTTTGGCTACCATTCATCGCATGGGGTTTGTTAAGAAAAATGGAAGTTGGGAGAGAAAGAATGTTACTGAGGACAGAGACATAGATGCAGAGGCACCCAGACCTTCTATGAGACATTCATCACCGGAGCCTCCTCAGTGTTCGTCTGTTCCAGAGTCTGTTCCTGCTCCTGCTTCTGATTCTACCCCTGCTCCTACTGTTGCTCCTGCTCAGTCTTCTACATTTTCATCTGGTAGTTTTTCTGATACACAGTTAGATCAGCTTCGATCATTATTCAAATCTGAGTTAAGTGATCATGAAAAGACTGAAAGAAGAATTTAATGAAAAGTATATGAACTTAAAAGAAGCCTTATATTCTCTCAGTGATCGGTTGCATCGATTGAGTCTACTCTCAGTTCATCTACCAGTTCCTTAAGTGAAACTTAAAGAATATCTTTGGAGAACTTAAGGACATCTGCGGTGACTCGGAGACATACTCCCAATGCAACGCCGAGCTTCAAGAAAAATTACTTCTGCTTGTACTTTTGTTGATGAAAAACTCAAAGACTATGTTAGACTTCAATGTGAAGGGATGAAGCAATTGTTGATCACTTGAATAGAATTACTAGAAGAAATTTTTAAGTTTTCATGTAATCTCTTTTTAATGTAATCAAGTTTACTTTCAATGCAATGAGCAAGTTTACATTTTCATGTACTTTCATTTTGAAGTAATGAGAAAGTTTGATGCATTACTTTTGTCTATTTCAATTGTAAGTATCCTTGAATTCTTTGAATGATAATCCTCAATTGATAAGTTTAAATGGAAAAGATAAAGAATGTTATTGATATTAAACTTCCTAACCTTTTTGTTGATTACAAAAAAGGGGGAGAGTTTTTATTCAATCGTATATGCCTTGCCTTCAATTCAATCAAAGTTTAATTTTGAAAGAGGGAGAGCATAAGGGGAAAAGATAAATTGAATTTCATAAAGAAAATGCTTAAGTTTCTGATTTTGAAAAATTTTGAATGATTTATAAAATTAAGTTCATAGGGGAGCTACCTCATTGAGGGGGAGCCTTTCCATGAACACAATAGTTGATTTTGGAATCAAAATTTTTTTGCATATACTCAATGTTTTTGTCATCATCAAAAAGGGGGAGATTGTTGAGAAATTATTGAAACATAATTGCCCCAACTTTATTGATTTTGATGATTTCCAAAAGCCATGAGTACCTTAAAGAATACAATGTGTTTATCTATCAAAAACCTTGAGCTTATTCAAATTGAAAGGAATGAACTATCAATGGTTATATTAAATGAGTTTTGAATCTTTTAGAAAAAGGAGTTTCAAGCTATGCTTAAAAGATTTCAAAAAGGAATTTTTACACATTATAATTCAATCGATGAATTCTTGAAACATGTCTTGAATCCATGATAAATGTCATATTTAATGTATTCAAGTCAAATTTATATTTTAAATTTAATTGGGACAAGTTTTAAAGTCTATCAGAACATTTTTCTGATTTTTGTATCGGTCCCGAGCCGACTCAAGGGTTTCCGAGTCGACTCCCCAAATGCCTGATTTTCTCGAGTCGACCCTTGGTTTTCAAGAGTCGACCCCTGACTTCTTACGAGCCGACTCCTGTCTGTGCGAGCCGACTCCGCTCAAACAACAGAACCCATGTTTTTTGAGCACTTCTCGAGTCGACTCCCCATTTTCCTCGAGTCGACTCCCAACTTTCGCGAGCCGACACTTTAGTTTTCACGAGTCGACCCTTCAATGCTTAAAATGTTTCTATTTTTAGTAATCGACTTCGAGCCGACTCCCACAAAGCTCGAGTCGACTCGGCGATTCTGGGCGCGATTTTTAACGATGACACATCAGCCCCAACGGTAGATTTTCAAATAACGGCTATTTTTCCTTGTCTCTAACGGATATATTTTTGCAGATTCTATAAATAGAGGAGCTCTTTTCAAATCAAAATATAGATTTTGAAAATCAAAGAGAGAAAAGAATATCTTTTGAAAAGAGGGAAAAACAGAGCATATTGGAAAAATCATCTTAGCTCAAAGGAGAGTGATTCAAAAGGAGTGAAATCCAAGTGGAAGTTCGTCTGCTCCTTCTCATCAATCCACAAGAGCCAAAAGAAAATCCACAAGCATTTCAAAGGTCAAATCGGAGGATTTTCAAAAGAGGAAAAAGTTTCATCTCAACTCCAAAGTCTTCAACGGTCAAGAATCTTGCTGAGGCGTGATTCAACGTTTCAAGAGGAGTTAAAGAGAAGAAGGAAGAAAGCCCAAGCCTCTACCATCTGCAATACTATCAGGCTTTTCTAACCTTATTTATTTTGTACTTCATTTGTATATTTGCTCAAGGGGAGCACTTCATTGTTCAAACACTATCTTCTTATTGTTTGCTGATTCAATCAGTGGATTGAATTAGTGGAGGTTGGTATACCTCGTTGCAAGCCGGAGTGCTTGTGTTGGGTTAGTTGTGAGCCCTAGAAAAACAACGTGTAGGGTTTTGTGCTGGTAAGCCCGAGTTAAAACCAGCTGGGTTCGTTGTGCACCCGGTAAAACAACAAGTTTGAGTTGTGAGCTTGGAAAACAACTCGGCTGTAATCTAGAGAGATTATAGTGTGGACCCAAGTGAATCTTGGGAGTGGACGTAGGTGCTGGTTGCGCCGAACCACTATAAAATTATCTTGTGTTTGCCGTGCCTTATTTTCTCTCTCTATCTCTCTTTATTTGCTTGTGTATTAATTTTAGTTAGCCTATCACTTGCACATCTTGCTAACTAATCAATTAAAGTTAAAAAGTCTTAAATTTTTAAGAACCTAATTCACCCCCCCCCTCTTGGGTTGCCATCTGGGCCAACAACGAGGATGATACTGAATGTCTGTTCACTTGGCTCGACAGCCATTTGGTCATTCTTCTCGATGCTTCTGGATGATGGATAATTGACTTGATGGGTTGGTCGGTCAAGACTGCTACAGTGTGCGCTTGGAAATATGGTCGCAGCTTTTGGACCGATGTTACTAGAGCCAAAACCATCTTCTCAACTCGAGTATACCTCATTTTGGCGTCTTTGAGCAATTTGCCAACATAATAAACTGCTTTTGAACTTTGTTCTCCTCTCTGATCAGCACAGAGCCAACAGCGCTCTCCGAGACTGCTAAGTATAGACTCAGCGTCTCCCCTGGTTTCGGACTGCTGAGGAGAGGTGGCGAGCCAAGATATTTCTTGAGATCTTCAAAGGACTTTTGGCAGTCTGGGGTCCATTGGAAATTTTGGCTGATCAAAGTGCTTTGAAGAAGGGAAAGCACTTTTCGGCTGACCGAGTAATGAAGCGGTTGAGGGCTGCTATACTCCATGTTGCAAGTCTTGATCGATCCCGGAGGGGCCATCTGTTGCAAGGCTTGGATCTTCTGGGTTTGCTTTGATGCCTCACTGAGAGACCATGAAGCCCAAGAACTTTCCAGAATGACCCCGAAAGCACATTTGGTCGGGTTGAGCTTCATTTGATACTTTTAAAGTGTCGCGAAGCTTTCTGCGAGATCCTCAACATGTTGGGATGCCTCCCTACTCTTCACCAGCATATCATCAACATACACCTCCATGTTCCGACTGATTTTCTTCTTGAAGACGTTATTGACCAGCCTTTGGTAGGTGACACCTGCATTTTTTAAACCAAAGGGCATAACTTGGTAACAATAAATACCTTGGTCGGTGATGAAGGCAGTTTTTTCTCATCCTCGGAAGCCATCTGAATCTGGTTGTAGCTTGAATAGGCATCCATGAAAGTCAACATTTGGTGGCCCGAAGTTGAATCCACAAGCTGATCGATTCGAGGAAGAGGGAAGCTATCTTTTGGGCAAGCCTTGTTGAGGTCGGTGAAGTCGATGCAGATCCTCCATTTGCCATTTGATTTTTTCACCATAACTATATTCGCTAGCCAGTCGGGGTAACTGACTTCTCGGATGAAGTTGGTTTTAATGAGTTTGTCCACCTCCTCTTCGATAGCCTTTGGCCTTCGGGGCGAAGCTTCTTTTCTTCTGCTTAATCGGCCGAAATGCCTTGTCCACGCTGAGGCGGTGGACCAGGACATCCGGGTTAATCCCGGGCATGTCTGATGCGACTAGGCAAAGACATCAGCATTCTTCCGAAGGAATTCGACCAAGTCTTGCCAAAGCTTTCCCTAACCCGACCTTTATGGTTCGGTCGGGCTGAGCTTCGCGAGTGGCACTTCCTCTAATTCTTTGGCTGGCTCTCCTCGTTGTTCGGCAAAATCTTCTTGAGCAACTAGCCCATCCACCTCAGGCTTCCTGGATTGAAGGTCAACGACAAAGCAATGCTGAGCTATAATTTGACTTCCCCGAATGACTCCCACTCCCCATTCGGTGGGGAACTTCATGGCGAGATGGGGGATGGAAATGATGGCTTTGAGAGATATTTGTCCTGGCCTGCCGATGATGGCATTGTAAGAAGACCGAAGCTCGGTTACAAGGAAATCCATGAGCATAGTAGCTACGGGGCCAAGTGCCGGCTCGGACTGCTAGAGTAAAAACTCCCTCGAGGATTATGGAGTCGGTCGTAAAACCCACTAGGGTGGATTCTACGGCCCGAAGGTTCTCCGTTCGAAACTTCAATCTCACAAAGGCATCAAAATACAAAACATTAATGGAGCTTCCACTATCGATTAAAATGTGGTGTACATCATAATTGTTCATGTTTAGAGATATAACCAGAGCATCGTCATGG
>UESW01001466.1:55458-175801 GCA_900491605.1 Calamus simplicifolius
GAGAACTCAACTTCTTCCTTGGACTCCAGATCAAACAAAAAGAGGGAATCTTTATCAACCAAACCAAATACACAAGAGAACTACTCAAAAAGTTTGGTATGGAAACAATGAAACCCCTCGGAACTCCAATGAGTCCTTCATGCAAGCTGGACAAAGATGAAGAAGGTAAAAAGGTTGATCAAAAGTATTATCGAGGTATATCGGATCCCTTCTTTATTTAACAGCAAGTAGACCAGATTATGTTTTCAGTATGTTTATGTGCTAGATTTCAATCTGAACCTAAAGAATCACATTTAATAGCTGTTAAAAGAATTTTAAGATATCTAAATGGAACTAAAAATGTAGGTTTATGGTATTCTAGAGACTCTACATTAAACCTAATTGCATATTCAGATTCTGATTATGCTGGATGTAAATTAGATAGAAAAGCACAAGTGGTGCATGCCAATTCTTAGGAAGTAACTTAATCACATGGTTTAGCAAAAAGCAAAATTCAGTTGCATTATCAACTACTGAAGCTGAATATGTAGCAGCTGGAAGTTGCTGTGCGCAAATCCTATGGATTAAGCGACAACTTGAAGACTATGGTATCACACTTAATAAAACACCCATAAGATGTGATAACACTAGCGCAATCAACTTAACTAAAAATCCAATTCAACACTCAAGACAAAACACATAGAAATTAGATATCATTTTATAAGGGAACATGTAGCTAATGATGAAATTTGTTTAGATTATGTAAACACTGAAGAACAATTAGCTGACATATTCACTAAACCTTTAATGAAGAAAGATTTTGTTATCTTAGAGGAGAGTTAGGAATTTGTAATCCTTTTGAATAAATTTTGAAACCTCTAAGGAAATATATCTAGAGTTCTTTCAAATTCTCAAAATCTTAAGGAAATTTTATCTAGAACTCATATCAATTTGATCTCTCAAAATCCATGATTTTTAATCATACTCAAAGATCAAATTCCGGACTCAATTCGGATTCTCTGAATCTTAATCTTTTTTTCTCTGAAATTGTCTGGAGCCGACTCGAGAGTATCGGAGTCGACTCGAGTTTCTGCTGAAACTCAGGAGTCGACCCCTCCTCTGAGCGAGTCGACTCGAGATCGTGTCCGTGCTCTGTGACTAGTCGGGAGCCGACTCCACACTTTGCGCGAGTCGACTCGACGTGGTCCCAGTCTGATTATTTAGGGCACGAGTCGACCCACGGACATTTCATTCGTTCCAAATCTTTCCAAATCCTCTCCAAAGCTTTCCCAAAACCCTCCAAACCTCAAATAACCTCTGATTAACCACTCCTTCAAGATCTATGGCACCCAAAACCCGTGGAGCTAGCTCTAGTGGCGCCGGTTTGAAGAGGAAGAGGACCGTTCGACGACCCGTCCGCGAGCCGTCTACGGATTCATCCTCTACCCCTTCTGCGAGTGATTCTCCTGCTCCAGCTCCTACTCTTCAGGTAGATCATCTTGCCAGTAGGGTTGTCACCACAGGAAGAAAGGTTGATTTTGAATTATTTGAGAATGAAGGATTCATAATAGGTAGACAACTAATTGAGATGGGATTTGAGAGTATATGTTCATTGGACTGTCCCACCTACCCTGCTCTAGTTAAGGAGTTTTACAAGAATTTGACCAGAGGAGATGATGGCTTAGTGAGCAAGGTAGAGGCATTGGTCTGAACATCACATCCTCTATTCTATCTAGATTGTTGAATTTACCCTTGTCTGGACCATCCACCTTTGCCCCAGAAGATAGATCTCCAGCCCTCACTAGGCTATTGAACAGAAATTTTGAAGGATTTGAAGAAGTATTTGCTAGTCAATTGCCTTTGGAATTAAGATTACTCCACAATATCTGCAGCAGGATTTTGTTTCCCAAGACCGGCAGATTCGACTATGTTCTGAGAGAGATATTTTTGTTATGGATGCTGTTGTTTCTGGGAAGCCCATTAATCTACCTCGGATGATAATATGGTACATTGCAGATTGTGGCGGGAAAAAGAAATCAAGTTTGCCCTATGGCATGGTTTTAACTAATTATTTCAAAGCCAAGGGATTGTATTTGGTGATAGTGAGCCAAAAAAGGAACTAAGGCATACGGATTTTACTCTTTGGCCACTATACATCGAATGGGGTTTGTTAAGAAAATGGCAATTGGGAGAGAAAGAATGTTACAGAGGACAGAGATATAGATGCTGAGGCCCCCAGACCTTCTATGAGACATTCATCACCTGAGCCTCCTCAGTGCTCGTCTGTTCCAGAGTCTGTTCCTGCTCCTGCTTCTGATTCTACCCCTGCTCCCTGTTGCTCCTGCTCAGTCTTCTACATTATCATCTGGTAGCTTTTCTGATATACAGTTAGATCAGCTTCGATCATTATTCAATCTGAGATAAGTGAGCATGAAAACAGACTGAAAGAAGAATTTAATGAAAAGTTTATGAATTTAAAAGAAGCCTTATATTCACTCAGTGATCGGGTTGCATCGATTGAGTCTACTCTCAGTTCATCTACCAGCTCCTTAAGTGAAGACTTAAAGAATATCTTTGGAGAACTTAAGGATATCTGCGGTGACTCGGAGACATACTCCCAATGCAACGCCGAGCTTCAAGATAAAATTACATCTGCTTGTACTTTTGTTGATAATAAGCTCAAAGACTATGTTAGACTTCAATGTGAAGGGATGAAGCAGATTGTTGATCACTTGAATAGAATTACTAGAAGAAATTTTTAAGTTTTCATGTAATCTCTTTTTGATGTAATCAAGTTTACTTTCAATGCAATGAGCAAGTTTACATTTTCATGTACTTTCATTTTGAAGTAATGAGAAAGTTTGATGCATTACTTTTGTCTATTTCAATTGTAAGTATCCTTGAATACTTTGAATGATTATCCTCAATTGATAAGTTAAATAGAAAAAGATAAAGAATGTTATTGATATTAAACTTCCTAACCTTTTTGTTGATTACAAAAAAGGGGGAGAGTTTTTATTCAATCGTATATGCCTTGCCTTCAATTCAATCAAAGTTTAATTTTGAAAGAGGGAGAGCATAAGGGGAAGAGATAAATTGAATTTCATAAAGAAAATGCTTAAGTTTCTGATTTTGAAAAATTTTGAATGATTTATAAAATTAAGGTTCATAGGGGGAGCTACCTCATTGAGGGGGAGCCTTTCCATGAACACAATAGTTGATTTTGGAATCACAAATTTTTTTAATTTTATAATGCATATACTCAATGTTTTTGTCATCATCAAAAAGGGGGAGATTGTTGAGAAATTATTGAAACATAATTGCCCCAACTTTATTGATTTTGATGATTTCCAAAAGCCATGAGTACCTTAAAGAATACAATGTGTTTATTTATCAAAAACCTTGAGCTTATTCAAATTGAAAGGAATGAACTATCAATGGTTATATTAAATGAGTTTTGAATCTATTAGAAAAAGGAGTTTCAAGCTCTATGCTTAAAAGATTTCAAAAAGGAATTTTTACACATTATAATTCAATCGATGAATTCTTGAAACATGTCTTGAATCCATGATAAATGTCATATTTAATGTATTCAAGTCAAATTTATATTTTAAATTTATTGGGACAAGTTTTAAAGTCTATCAGAACATTTTTCTGATTTTTGTATCGCTCCCGAGCCGACTCAAGGGTTTCCGAGTCGACTCCCCAGAGTTTTGATTTTCTCGAGTCGACCCTTGGTTTTCAAGAGTCGACCCCTGACTCTGTGCGAGCCGACTCCTGTCTGTGCGAGCCGACTCCGCTCAAACAACAGAAACCATGTTTTTTGAGCACTTCTCGAGTCGACTCCCCATTTTCCTCGAGTCGACTCCCGACTTTCGGAGCCGACACTTTAGTTTTCGCGAGTCGACCCTTCAATGCTTAAAATGTTTCTATTTTTAGTAATCGACTTCGAGCCGACTCCCACAAGCTCGAGTCGACTCCGCGAAATCTGGGCGCGATTTTTAACGATGACACATCAGCCCCAACGGTAAGATTTTCAAATAACGGCTATTTTTCTTGTCTCTAACGGATATATTTTTGCAGATTCTATAAATAGAGGAGCTCTTTTCAAATCAAAAGAAAAGAGAAAATCAAAAAGAGAGAAAAGAATATCTTTTGAAAAGAGGGAAAAACAGAGCATATTGGAAAAATCATCTAGCTCAAAGGAGAGTGATTCAAAAGGAGTGAAATCCAAGAGGAAGTTTCGTCTGCTCCTTCTCATCAATCCACAAGAGTCAAAAGAAAATCCACAAGCATTTCAAAGGTCAAATCGGAGGATTTTCAAAAGAAGAAAAAGCTTCATCTCAACTCCAAAGTCTTCAACGGTCAAGAATCTTGCTGAGGCGTGATTCAACTTCAAGAGGAGTTAAAGAGAAGAAGGAAGAAAGCCAAAGCCACTACCATCTGCAATACAATCAGGCTTTTCTAACTCTTTATTTTGTACTTCATTTGTATATTTGCTCAAGGGGAGCATTTCATTGTTCAAACACTTTTATTCTAATTGTTTGCTGATTCAATCAGTGGATTGAATCAGTGGAGGTTGGTATACCTCGTTGCAAGCCGGAGTGCTTGTGTTGGGTTAGTTGTGAGCCCGGAAAAACAACGTGTAGGGTTTTGTGCTGGTAAGCCCGAGTTAAAACCAGCTGGGTTCGTTGTGCACCCGGGAAAACAACAAGTTTGAGTTGTGAGCTTGGAAAACAACTCGGCTGTAATCTAGAGAGATTATAGTGTGGACCCAAGTGAATCTTGGGAGTGGACGTAGGTGTTGATTGCACCGAACCACTATAAAATTATCTTGTGTTTGCCGTGCCATATTTTCTCTCTCTCTATCTCTCTTTATTAATTGCTTGTGCATTGCTTCTTAGTTCATTTCACTCACTTGCACATCTTGAGCAAATAAGTTTAAAACATCTAAAAAGTCTTAAATTTTTAAGAACCCAATTCACCCCCCCCCCTCTTGGGTTGCCATCTGGGCCA
The DNA here is from genome assembly GCA_900491605.1 of Calamus simplicifolius. NCBI lineage: Eukaryota > Viridiplantae > Streptophyta > Magnoliopsida > Arecales > Arecaceae > Calamus > Calamus simplicifolius. The sequence goes on from UESW01001466.1 coordinate 60,454, forward strand.
ACAAAAAGGTTACTTGTAAAGTTCCCTACTGATGAAGGAGTCAGGGAGATGAGGGGAGAACGGAGCCGTTATCTCTCTGCTATCACTTGGCCCCCAGTCCGCAAGACGTAAAGCCAGCCGCTGCGCCCAAGCTATTCGACCCCTGGGACTTGGAAAAAAGGGGGGAGCCGGCTGAGCATCTACTAACCTTCCCATTGGGAGAGGACCCAATGAGAACCATCCAGCTTGGGGCCTTACTTCCGGAGGAATCACGTGATCAACTCCTTGCTTTCTTACGCGCGAACTCCGACATCTTTGCGTGGTCATCCTCTGACATGTCAGGAATCCTGAAGAGGTAATCACTCACAAACTCAACATTAAACTAGGATGCCGACCCATCCGGCAGAAGAAGAGAAGCTTCACCCCAGATCGACATCAGGCCATAGATATGGAGATTCGCAAACTGGAAGCGGCGGGCCACGTTCGAGAAGTCCATTACCCCGATTGGTTAGCCAATGTCATAATGGTCCGTAAGGCCAACGGAAGCTAGAGGATGTGCATGGACTTCACTGACCTCAACAAAGCATGCCCCAAGGACAGTTTTCCGTTGCCTCAGATTGATCAGTTGGTGGACGCAACGTCCGGACATGAAACCTTGAGCTTCTTGGATGCCTTCTCGGGGTATAACCAAATCAAGATGAACCCAGCCGATGAGGAAGCTACTTCATTTATAATGGAGAAGGGAATATACTGTTATAAGGTGATGCCATTTGGACTAAAGAACGCTGGAGCCACCTATCAGAGGCTAATGAACAAGATCTTCGAAGACCAGATCGGATGCAACATGGAGGTATACGTAGATGACATGCTGACCAAAAACACCCATACCATTGATCATATTACCGACCTGGCGAAAACCTTCGGCAACCTCCATCGATATCAGATGAGACTGAATCCCTGCAAGTGTGCCTTCGGGGTGATAGCAGGTAAGTTCTTGGGTTTCATGGTGACGTAACATGGGATTGAAGCAAACCCTGACAAGATCCAAGCCATTTTAGACATGAGGTCTTCAGTTAACAAAAAGGAAATCCAACGCCTGACTGGAAGGGTGGTGGCCTTGAGCCGTTTTCTGTCCAAGTCTACAGAGAGATGCTTGCCTTTCTTTAAGGCGCTGCGCAAAGTCAACGGCTTCGAATGAACGAAGGAGTGTCAGGAGGCCTTCGAGGGATTGAGAAAGTTTTTATCTACCCCACCACTGCTGTCCAAGCCGAGGGGTGGGGAAGAACTTCTTCTGCACCTCGTGGCCTCTCCTAAAGCTGTCAGCTCTGTGCTGGTTTGTGTGGACGCCGATAAGACGCAAAAGCCAGCGTATTATACCAGCAAGGTGTTTCACAACGGAGACCAGATATTCGAGAGTCAAGAAGATTATCTTCGCGTTGATTGTTTCCGCCCAGCGCCTTCGACCTTATTTTCAAGCTCATCCGATTGTGGTAGTCATAGACCAACCACTTAAGGCGATTCTCTCTCGTCCCGACACCTCTGGCTGGCTGGCGAAGTGGGCACTCAAGCTGGGAGAATTTGACCTATCATTCCATCCCAGGTCGGCCATGAAATCTCAAGTCTTGGCAGATTTCTTGATTGAGTGCACCTGGGCTGAGGAGCAGTCGGAAGAGTCCCATGCAAACCCCTTGGGTCTTGGAACCGAAAGGGGAGATGACTGGATCCTTCTTGTGGACGAAGCATCAAATTCTCAAGGGAGCGGAGTGTTGAGAAATTATTGAAACATAATTGCCCCAACTCTATTGATTTTGATGATTTCCAAAAGCCATGAATATATTAAAGAAACAATGAATTATTTATCAAATACCTTGAGCTTATTTAAAAAAAAATAAACTACCAATGTTTATATTCAATGAGTTCTTGAATCAATTAAAACAAAAGAATTTTTATACTTGAGATTATACTTGAGATTTCAAAAAGAATTCTTTATACTACTCAATTGATGATCAAATCAATTCTATTCAAGTCACATTTATATTTAAATTTATTTGGGACGAGTTTTAAAGTCTATCAGAACATTTTTCTGATTTTTGTATCGCTCCCGAGCCGACTCAAGGGTTTCCGAGTCGACTCCCCAAATGACTGTTTTTCAATGTTGTCCTGAGTCGACACTTGAGTTTTCAAGAGTCGACCCCTGAACCTTCGCGAGCCGACTCATGGACTGTGCGAGCCGACTCGACTCAGACACAGAAGGCTCATTTTTGAGCACTTCTCGAGTCGACTCCCCGCATATCTCGAGTCGACCCCTAAAAGTTAGGTGTTTCTGGAATCGAATGTTCGAGCCGACTCCCACAAAGCTCGAGTCGACTCCACGGAATCTGGCGCGATTTTTCACGATGACATCAGCTCCAACGGTAAGATTTTCAAATAACGGCTATTTTTCTTGTCTCTAACGGATATATTTTTGCAGAATCTATAAATAGAGGAGCTCTTTTCAAATCAAAAAGAGAAATAGAAAAAGAGAGAAAAGAATATCTTTCAAAAGAGGGAAAAACAGAGCTTTATTGGAAAAATCTTCTAGTTCAAAGAGAGTGATTCAAAAGGAGTGAAATCAAAGAGGAAGTTTCGTCTGCTCCAGATCATCAATCCACAAGAGTCAAAAGAAAATCCAAAGCTTTTCAAAGATCAAATCGAAGGATTTTCAACATTCAAAAGGAGAAAAAGCTTCATCTCAACTCCAAAGTTTTCAAACGGTCAAGAATCTTGCTGAGGCCTGATTCAATACTTCAAGAGGAGTTAAAGAGAAGAAGGAAGAAAGCCAAAGCCACAACCATCTGCAATCTTATCAGGCTTTTCTAACCCTTTTTATACTTATTTGTATATTTGCTCAAGGGGAGCATTTCTATATTCAAACTCTGTTATTTTATTGTTTGCTGATTCAATCAGTGGATTGAATCAGTGGAGGTTATTATACCTCGTTGCAAGCCGGAGTGCTTGTGTTGGGTTAGTTGTGAGCCCGTGAAAAACAACGTGTAGGGTTTTGTGCTGGTAAGCCCGTGTAAAACCGGCTGGGTTCGTTGTGATCCCGGAAAACAACAAGTTTGAGTTGTGAGCTTGAAAACAACTCGGCTGTAATCTAAGAGATTATAGTGTGGACCCAAGTGAATCTTGGGAGTGGACGTAGGTGTTGGTTGCACCGAACCACTATAAAATTATCTTGTGTTTGCCGTGCTATATTTTTCTCTCTCTCTATCTCTCTTTATTTTGCTTTGTATTGATTAAAGTTAGCCTCTCACTTGCACATCTTGCTAACTAATCAACTAAAGTTAAAAAGACTTAAATTTTTAAGAACCCAATTCACCCCCCCCCTCTTGGGTTGCCATCTGGGCCAACAATTGGTATCAGAGCAAGTGCTCATTTAGAATTTGATCTCACGATCAAGGGCTAAAGATCCTTATGGCAACACAAAGTGGTTCATGTTTTGCTGAAGGTCATTCTACGAATCGACCTCCTTTATTTAATGGAACCAACTATTCATATTGGAAAGCTAGAATGAGAATATTCATTCAAGCTTCTGACTATGAATTGTGGGGAGTAATAATAATGGACCTAGTACACCCACACACTTATTGATGGCACTATTGTTCCTAAGCCCGAAAGGGATTGGAATGATAATGATAGGAAGAATGGCACAATTAAATGCTAAAGCCATTAACATTTTATATTGTTCCTTAGACTCTAATGAATTCAACCGAATCTCAACATGTAATTCCGCAAAAGAAATTTGGGATAGGTTGGAAATAACACATGAAGGAACAAACCAAGTTAAGAATCAAAAATAAATATTTTGGTTCATAAATATGAATTGTTTACAATGGAACAAACTGAAACCATCACATGCATGTTCACTAGATTCACTGATATTGTGAATGGTTTAAAAGTCTTGGTAGAATTTATTCTAATGCTGACCTTGTGCGCAAAATTCTTAGGTCACTACCAAGATCGTGGGAAGCAAAGTCACTGCTATCCAAGAAGCAAAGGACCTCAATGCATTACCTTTAGAGGAGCTTCTAGGATCCCTAATGACCCACGAGCTGACAATGAAGCAGCATGTTGAGGAGGAAACAAAAAGAAAGAAAACACTTGCCCTCAAAACTGCAGAAATGGAAGAGAGCAGCAGTGAAAGTAATGATGAAGATGATGATGAAACTGCTCTCTTGGCCAAAAAATTCAGAAAGTTTATGAGAAAAAGGCCCTTCCATAAAAAGAAATTTGGAGCAAGAATTGATGGAGAAAAGGATAAGAAAAAGGACAAGGAGAAAGAAAAAGAGAAAGAGCCCTTAGTATGTTATGAGTGTAAAAAGCCAGGGCACTTTAGATATGATTGTCCTTTGCTGAAAAAGGCCTACAAGAAAAAGAAGAAAGCATACATGGCAACATGGTCTGATGAATCTTCCTCGTCGAAGAAGAAGAACAAAAGGAAGTTGCCAATATCTGCTTCATGGCCAACAACGACGACAACGACAATGAGGTAAGTTCTGAAAACTCAAATGATGAATTTACTTTTGATGAAATGTTTGAGGCTTTCAATGAACTTATGATTGATTTTAAATCTTTGAAAAAGAAGTATAAGTTTTTGAAAAATGACAATATTAGCTTAGCTAAAAGTAAAAATGAATTAGCTTTAGAAGTTAAGAACTTAACTAATGAAAAAGAAGAACTTAGCAAAGAAAGAGATAATTTTAATCAAGAAATAGATTTGTTGAAATCTGAAACTAAAAACTCAACAAAAGATTTAAAAGATCAATTAGAAACCTTAGCTTTAGAAAAAGAACAGCTAAAGAAATGATTCTTAAGAAAGATGTTAAAAATATAAAGACATTGTTGAGAAATTCACCTTAAGTTCAACTAAACTAAACATGATTTTAGATAGTCAAAAAGCTGTTTTTGACAAAGCTGGTTTAGGTTATAACACATTAGGAAACAAAAATCTTTAAAGAATATTTTTGTAAAAGCCAACCAAAGTAATATAACTTGTTTTAAATGTAATGAAAAAGGTCATAAATCATTTGAATGCAAAACATTAAATAATAACAACAAGTTAAATGTTAAAGCAAAGAAAATATGGGTTCCGAAAGGAACAATTTTTGTTGCTACTAACCATGAAGGACCCAAGAAAGCTTGGGTACCTAAACATAAAGTTTGATTATATTGCAGGAATGTCTTGTAGCCAAAAGATCAAAGAAAAAGTGGTACCTTGATAGTGGCTGCTCAAGACATATGACGGGTGACAAAGATGAATTCATCACCCTAGAAGAAAAGAAAGGTGGAGTTGTGACGTTTGGCGATAACGGTAAAGGTCAAATTATGGGCCTTGGTAAAGTTCGCATAACTCCATCTATATTTATTGATAATGTACTTTATGTTGATGGTTTGAAGCATAATCTAATTAGTATAAGCCAATTATGTGATAAAACTTTAATGTTTCATTTAAATCTTCTATATGCACTGTAACTAATTCTATTGATGATAGCATTGTTTTTACTGGTTATAGACATGGCAATGTTACTTAGTTGACTTAGAAAATTATCTGAGTATCATTGCTTAATTGCTGACAATGCTAACATAAATGAAATTAGTTGGTTGTGGCATCGTAGATTAGGTCATGCAAGCACACACCTTATTTCAAAACTAATTAAAATGGATTTAGTTAAAGGTTTACCTAAACTAGATTTTGAAAATAACAAAATATGTGATGCATGTCAATTTGGAAAACAAACTAGAAGTTCTTTCAAATCTAAAAACATTGTTTCAACTTCTAGGGCTTAGAGCTACTTCACATGGATCTTTTCGGACCAACTAGAACCACAAGTCTAGGAGGAAAGAAATATGGTCTAGTGATTGTAGATGATTATTCTAGATATACTTGGGTAATGTTTTTAGCTCACAAAGATGAGACTTTCTCGATTTCCTGAAATTCTTCAAGAAAGTCACAAATGAGAAAAACACTACCATAGTATCTCTAAGAAGTGATCATGGAACTGAATTTGAAAATCACTTATTTGAAAGTTTTTGTTCTGAAAATGGAATTAATCATAATTTTTCAGCCCCTAGGACTCCACACAAAACGGTGTAGTTGAAAGAAAAAATAGGACCTTAGAAGACATGGCCCGTACCATGCTATGCGAAAGCAACTTACCAAAGTATTTTTGGGCGGAAGCAATTAACACAGCATGTTACATCTTAAATAGAGCTTTAATAAGACCAATATTAAAGAAAACACCTTATGAATTATGGAATGAAAGAAAACCAAATATAAAATACTTTCATGCATTTGGATGTAAATGTTTCATTCATAATAATGGTAAAAACAACTTAGGAAAATTTGATGCTAAATCTGATGAAGGAATTTTTCTAGGTTATTCAACAACTAGTAAGGCATATAGAATCTTTAACAAGAAAACCTTAGTAGTTGAAGAATCCATACATGTAGTTTTTGATGAATCTTTAGCAACTGGATCTGAAAAGATTGATGATGAGGAAGATACAAACATAATTGAAAAAGATCTTGAAAAACTTAATATTGAAGTATCTTCTGATCATGAACAAGAGGCTAAAGATGATGATTCACATAAGGACGATGATGTCAATATTGATCATAATGATATAGATCTTCCAAGAGACTGGAGATATGCTCATAGTCATCCTAAGGAATTGATTATAGGTGATCCATCTCAAGGAATAAGAACTAGATCATATATGAGAAATATTAGTAATCATCTTGCATTTGTATCACAAATTGAACCTAAAACTATTGAAGAAGCTGAAAAAGATAATAATTGGATGTTAGCAATGCAAGAAGAACTAAATCAATTTACTAGAAATAATGTTTGGACTTTAGTTGAAAGACCTAAAAATCATTCAGTAATAGGATCAAAATGGGTTTTTAGAAATAAACTAGATGAAAATGGCATAGTAATTAGAAACAAAGCTAGATTGGTTGCAAAAGGATATAATCAAGAGGAAGGTATTGATTTTGATGAAACCTTTGCACCTGTAGCTAGATTAGAAGCCATTAGCTATTACTTGCATTTGCATGTCATATGAATTTTAACTTATTTCAAATGGATGTTAAAAGCGCATTTTTAAATGGATTTATAAATGAAGAAGTTTATGTAGAACAACCACCAGGTTTTGAAGATCACGAATTTTCAAATCACGTTTTTAAATTGCACAAAGCTTTATATGGTTTGAAACAAGCACCTAGAGCTTGGTATGATAGGTTAAGTAAATTCTTAATAGAAAATGATTTTACAAGAGGAAATGTTGATAAAACTTTGTTTTTGAAAAGAAAAAGTAAAGATTTACTTGTAGTACAAATATACGTAGATGACATTATTTTTGGTGCTACTAACGATTCTCTTTGTCAAGAATTTGCAAAGTTGATGCAGGGAGAATTCGAGATGAGCATGATGGGAGAACTCAACTTCTTCCTTGGACTCCAAATCAAACAATGCAAGAGGGAATCTTTATCAACCAAACCAAATACACAAGAGAACTACTCAAAAAGTTTGGTATGGAAACAATGAAACCCCTCGGAACTCCAATGAGTCCTTCATGCAAGCTGGACAAAGATGAAGAAGGTAAAAAGGTTGATCAAAAGTATTATCGAGGTATATCGGATCCCTTCTTTATTTAACAGCAAGTAGACCAGATATTATGTTTTCAGTATGTTTATGTGCTAGATTTCAATCTGAACCTAAAGAATCACATTTAATAGCTGTTAAAAGAATTTTAAGATATTAAATGGAACAAAAAATGTAGGTTTATGGTATTCTAGAGACTCACATTAAACCTAATTGCATATTCGGATTCTGATTATGCTGGATGTAAATTAGATAGAAAAAGCACAAGTGGTGCATGCCATTTCTTAGGAAGTAACTTAATCACATGGTTTAGCAAAAAGCAAAATTCAGTTGCATTATCAACTACTGAAGCTGAATATGTAGCAGCTGGAAGTTGCTGTGCGCAAATCCTATGGATTAAGCGACAACTTGAAGACTATGGTATCACACTTGATAAAACACCCATAAGATGTGATAACACTAGCGCAATCAATTTAACTAAAAATCCAATTCAACACTCAAGGACAAAACACATAGAAATTAGATATCATTTTATAAGGGAACATGTAGCTAATGATGAAATTTGTTTAGATTATGTAAACACTGAAGAACAATTAGCTGACATCTTTACAAAACCTTTAAGCGAAGAAAGATTTTGTTATCTTAGAGGAGAGTTAGGAATTTGTAACCCTTTTGAATAGATTTTGAAACCTCTAAGGAAATATATCTAGAGTTCTTTCAATTTCTCAAAATCTTAAGGAAATTTATCTAGAACTCATATCAATTTGATCTATCAAAATCCATGATTTTTAATCATACTCAAAGATCAAATCCGGGTTCATTTCAGACATCTGAAAAATTTGATTTTTTACTCTGAAATGGTTTCGGAGCCGACTCGAGAGTATCGGAGTCGACTCGAGTTTCTGCTGAAACTCAGGAGTCGACCCCTTCTCTGAGCGAGTCGACTCGAGATCGTGTCTGTGCTCTGTGACTTACCCGAGCCGACTCTACGCTTTGCGCGAGTCGACTCGACGTGGTCCCAAATCGCTTTATTAGGGCACGAGCCGACCCATCGATCGATTCTAATCATTCCAAATCATTCTCAAAACCCTCCAAAACCCTTCAAACCTTCCAAAATCTTCCAAAATCCTTAAACAATCATTCCACTTGATTCAATGGCCCCAAAACCCGTGGTGCTAGTAGTAGCGTGCCGGGATGAAAAGGAAGAAGACCGTGCGTCGACCCGTTCGCGAGCCGACTCCGGACTCTTCGCCTGCTTCCTCTTCGGACGACTCGCCTGCTCCTACTGCCACTACTCCTCAGGTAGATCACCTTGCGAGTAGAGTCATTACTACAGGAAGGAAGTTTGACTTTGATTTGTTTGAGAGAGAGGGATTGCTTGTAGGGTCACAGTTGAAGAAATGGGATTTGAAAAGATATGCTCCTTAGACTGTCCCACATACCCAGCATTAGTTAAAGAGTTTTATAGAAATTTGACTAGAGGGGACAATGGATTGGTCAGCACTGTTAGAGGAGTTGGTTTGAATGTCACTGCCATCATTCTCTAAATTATTGGACTTACCCCTATCTGGACCTTCCACTTTTGACCCAGAGGATAGGTCACCTGCCCTCACAAGATTATTGAATAGAAATTTTGAGGGATTTGAAGAAGTTTTGCCAATCAGCTGCCACTGGACTTGAGATTGCATAACATCTGCAGCAGGATTCTTTTCCCTAAGACAGGCCGTTTTGACTACTTGTCTGAGAGGGATATCTTTGTTATGGATGCTGTAGTTTCAGGCAAGCCAATCAACTTACCCATTATGATATTATGGTATATAGCTGATTGTGGGAGTAAGAGGAAATCCTGTCTTCCCTATGGCATGATCTTGACTCAATTATTCAGAAGCCAAGGAATTGAAATTAGTGATAGTGAGCCCAGGAGAAATTTGAGACATACTGACTACTATTCATTGGCCACTATTCACCGCATGGGCTTCAAGAAAGTTAATGGTAGTTGGATAAGAAAAGGTCAAGAAGATGTTAGAGCTGAGGACAGAGTTGAAGACATTAGAGCTGAGGTCGAGGTTGGACCTTCTGTTGCTGGACCGTCTGAGGCAGGACCTAGCATGCATTATTCTCCTCCACCTCAGACTTCATCTTCTTCTGTGAGATTTTCAGATGAGCAGTTATGTCAACTTAGAGCTATGTTTGCAGAATTTGATAATCAAAGGAAAGATGAAATTGGTCAATTGAGAGAAGATTTAGAGAATTAAAGGAAGACATCATTTCAAGACTTGACTTACTTTCATTTTCTGTTGGTACCCATGTGGATTCACTCAATGCTGAGCTTAAGAAGATATTTGAAAGACTTCAAGGGATAGCTGATGGATCCAATGTGTATCTTGATAGAACAATCAGTTAAGAAGAGATATTGATGCAGTTGATCAGATTCAAGTAACTATGAATGACTTTAACAAATCACAAAAGGATGATATCATGGAAATGATTGGACACTTAAAGAATATAGTTTTCAAGCGTGTCAAATGATTTTGATACTTATCATAGTTTGTATTTCTAGATTTCCTTACTAGATTGTATCTAGGAAGTTTTGCTTTAATATGACTGTATTTGAACTTTGATGAATTAAGTTAGTTTAATTCATTACAATGAGATGTTACATTTTGATGTAATTTGACATACTTTTGAAGTAATGAGAAAAGTTATGTTCATTTCAATTATGAGTACCTTTGAATATCCTTGAATGCTTATGTTTAATTTGATATAATTTTGAATATCTCAATACTCAATTGATAACTTAGATGCTGAATGAATTCGAATGAATTAATCAAGTTGATGCTCTGATGCATCTCAACCTTTTTGTTGATTACAAAAAAGGGGAGAGATTTATATGATTTAATCGTATATGCATCATCATATTTAAGAGGAAGAGATTTGTTTAAACCTTATATGCTTTTAATTGCCCTAATTAAATAAGGGGGAGAGAATTAAATAAATATATGGGAAGAGATAATTTGAATTTCATAAAGAAAAAGGTTTATTTGCTTAAGTTTTTGAATTTGAAAAATTTTGAATGAATTATAAAATTGAGGTTCATAGGGGGAGCTACCTCATTGAGGGGGAGCCTTTCCATGAACACAAAAGTTGATTTTGGTATCATAAATTTTTCAATTTTATAATGCATATACTCAATGTTTTTGTCATCATCAAAAAGGGGGAGATTGTTGAGAAATTATTGAAACATAATTGCCCCAACTTATTGATTTTGATGATTTCCAAAAGCCATGAGTATTAAAGAAACAATGAATTATTTATCAAATACCTTGAGCTTATTTAAATGAAAAATATAACTATCAATGTTTATATTCAATGAGTTCTTGAATCAATTAAAACAAAAAGAATTTTTATACTTGAGATTATACTTGAGATTTCAAAAAGAATTCTTATACTACTCAATTGATGATCAAATCAATTCTATTCAAGTCACATTTATATTTAAATTTATTTGGGACGAGTTTTAAAGTCTATCAGAACATTTTTCTGATTTTTGTATCGCTCCCGAGCCGACTCAAGGGTTTCCGAGTCGACTCCCCAAATGACTTTTTCAATGTTGTCCTGAGTCGACACTTGAGTTTTCAAGAGTCGACCCCTGAACCTTCGCGAGCCGACTCAAGGACTGTGCGAGCCGACTCGACTCAGACGGCAGAAGGCTCATTTTTGAGCACTTCTCGAGTCGACTCCCCGCATATCTCGAGTCGACCCCTGAAAGTTAGGTGTTTCTGGAATCGAATGTTCGAGCCGACTCCCACAAAGCTCGAGTCGACTCCACGGAATCTGGACGCGATTTTTCACGATGACACATCAGCTCCAACGGTAAGATTTTCAAATAACGGCTATTTTTCTTTGTCTCTAACGGATATATTTTTGCAGAATCTATAAATAGAGGAGCTCTTTTCAAATAAAAGATGAAATAGAGAATCAAGAGAGAGAAAAAGAATATCTTTCAAAAAGAGGGAAAAACAGAGCTTTATTGGAAAAATCTTCTAGTTCAAATAGAGTGATTCAAAAGGAGTGAAATCAAAGAGGAAGTTTCGTCTGCTCCAGATCATCAATCCACAAGAGTCAAAAGAAAATCCAAAAGCTTTTCAAAGATCAAATCGAAGGATTTTCAACATTCAACAAAAGGAGAAAAAGCTTCATCTCAACTCCAAAGTTTTCAAACGGTCAAGAATCTTGCTGAGGCCTGATTCAATACTTCAAGAGGAGTTAAAGAGGAGAAGGAAGAAAGCCAAAGCCACAACCATCTGCAATCTTATCAGGCTTTTCTAACCCTTTTTATACTTATTTGTATATTTGCTCAAGGGGAGCGTTTCTATATTCAAACTCTGTTATTTTGATTGTTTGCTGATTCAATCAGTGGATTGAATCAGTGGAGGTTATTATACCTCGTTGCAAGCCGGAGTGCTTGTGTTGGGTTAGTTGTGAGCCCGTGAAAAACAACGTGTAGGGTTTTGTGCTGGTGAGCCCGTGTAAAACCAGCTGGGTTCGTTGTGATCCCGGGAAAACAACAAGTTTGAGTTGTGAACTTGTAAAACAACTCGGCTGTAATCGAAGAGATTATAGTGTGGACCCAAGTGAATCTTGGGAGTGGACGTAGGTGTTGGTTGCACCGAACCACTATAAAATTATCTTGTGTTTGCCGTGCTATATTTTCTCTCTCTCTATCTCTCTTTATTATTTGCTTGTGTATTGATTAAAGTTAGCCTCTCACTTGCACATTTTGCTAACTAATCAACTAAAGTTAAAAGGACTTAAATTTTTAAGAACCCAATTCATCCCCCCCTCTTGGGTTGCCATCTGGGCCAACACGGAGCGGGCCTCATCCTGGCTAATCCGGACGGAGTTATAACCGAGTATGCCCTCTGTTTTTTCTTCCCAGCCACCAACAATTAGGCGGAGTATGAAGCACTACTGTCTGGAATAAGATTGGTCCGGGAGCTCGGGGTGAAACGCCTTAGAGTATTCATTGACTCCCAGCTAGTCATCGACCAAATCAGAGGGGTATATGAGGCACGGGATCCTACTATGTCCCGTTACTTAAGTATGGTGCAGTCACAAGCCTGTCCCTTAGCCTACTTCAGCGTCAGCTACATTCCTTAGGGGGAGAACGCTAGAGCTGACCCCCTGTCCCAACTAGCCACCTCAGCCAACGGGACTTTAGGAAGAGCTTACATAGAGCATCTGGAAGCCCTAAGCATTGAAGCAACAGAAGAAGCCCTGCCAGTCGAGCAGGAGACCTCTTGGATGGACACTTATATTCGATATCTTACCGATGGCTCCCTCCTGAAAAACCCGACTGAGGCCAAGTTACTCAAACGGCGGGCCCCAAAGTTTCTAATGATGGACAGAAAGCTTTACCGAAGGTCATTCTCATACCCGGTCCTTGGATGCATCGGCCCCGCGGAAGCAGACTACATCATGCGGAAAATCCATGAGGGCATACACGGAAGTCACCTGGGAGGTAGAGCCCTGGCGTACAAAGCCCTCCGACAAGGATACTACTGGCTAACAATGAGGGAGGACACATTCGAGCTCGTCAAGAAATGCAATAATTGTCAACGTCATGCCAACATCCAACGGCAGCGACGTCCTAGCTGACCCCCCTAGCGGAACCTTAGCCCTTCGCCTAGTGGGACATGGACATCCTGGGACTGTTCCCTCTAGCCTCTGGTCAATACAAATTCTTGCTGGTAGCCATCGACCATTTCACCAAGTGGATCGAGGCCGAAGCACTTGCCAAGATCACTGAGGGCAAGGTGAGATCCTTTTTCTGGAAATCTATAGTGTGCCGGCTCGGACTACCGCATACTCTCATCACTGACAACGGCTGGCAGTTTGACAACACGGCCTTCCGAGAGTTCTGCGCCGAGCTAGGTATCCATCAACGGTTCACCTCCGTGGGACATCCCTAGACCAACGGCACGGCTAAGGTAACCAACCGCATTATTCTTCAAAGACTTAGAGCCCGGCTAGATGACTGCAAAGGACGGTGGGTGGAGGAGCTCCCCAATGTACTGTGGGCTTACCTAGTCCTCCGACGAGCCAAAGTTTCAAATTCGACTGAGGGAGGCAAGCTAGCGCCGAAATGGGAAGGATCCTATCGAGTCATGAAGGTACTCCATCATGGAGCATATAAAATTGAGGGGCTAGATGGGAAGCCCCTCCCCCGCACTTGGAATGCAGACAACCTACGTCGGTATTATCAATAGCTTATTAATGTTCCCAATTTGAGCATGTCTGCTACTAGAGTAATATTTATTCTCACTAACCTGTGTCTTTGAGTGATCCTGCTCCATACCTAAAGCCCGACTCCACGTCGGCACCTGAAGCCCGACTCCGTGCCGGCACCTGAAGCCCAACCCCACGTCGGCACCTAAAGCCCGACCCCGCGTCGGCACCTAAAGCCGACTCCGCGTCGGCACACGAAACCCGACTTTGCATCGGCATTCGAAGCCCGACTCCACGTCGGCATCTGAAGCCCGACTCTGTGTCGGCACCTAGAGCCCGACTCTGTGTCGGCACCCAGAGCCTGACTCCGCATCGGTATCCAAAGCCCGACTTTGCATCGACACCTAAAGCCCAACTCCGCGTCGGCACCTGAAGCCCGACTCCGCATCGGCACCTAAAACCTGACTCCATGTTGGCACCTGAAGCCCAACTCCACATCGGCACCGAAAGCCTGACTCTGCGTCGGCACCGAAAGCCCGACTCTGCACTGGCACCTGAAGCCCAACTCTGCGTCGGCACTGGAAGGCCAATTTCGTGTCAGCACCTAAAGCCCGACCCCACATCGGCATCTGAAGCCCGACTCTGCATCGGCACACAAAGCCTAACTCCGCATCGGCATCCAAAGCCCGACTCTGCGTCGGCATCCGAAGCCCGACTCCGCGTTGGCATCCGAAGCCCGACTCCGCATCGGCACATGAAGCCCGACTTTGCGTCGGCATCCAAAGCCCGACCCTGCGTTGGCATCCGAAGCCCGACCCTGCATCGGCATCCAAATCCCGACTCCGCGTTGGCATCCGGAGCTCGACTCCGTGTTGGCACCTGAAGCCCGACCCTGCGTCGGCACTTGGGCCCGACTCTGTCGGCACTCTGGCTTGACTGCATCGGCACACAAAGTCGACTCCGCGTGGTATTCGAAGTTTGGTCCTTTACCGATACAGCCCAATCCCATGTCATCACATTGGCCCAGCAGTGTCAGCGCTCTGCTTGGTCTCGTGATGGTAGTCTATGGATAACTTGTCCACCCCTTAATCGACCTCGCGTTGGTGCTACACTCCGGTGCTTCCAGCCTTTGTGTCGGCCGACGGCACGAGGTCATCTACCAAGGCCATAAGGTCGTGTACTTCGGCATGATTTTCAGCTATGCTTGCCTACGGCCTTGACCGTGGCTATTATGTAATTGACTCACGCTGGCTTATTCATATCATCCTATTCACTGAACTAGCCATGATGCAAATCAAATTAAGAACTGAACAAAGAATTTTCATTGATGAAGTTACAAAATTGCTGATCAAGTCGGACTTGGTACAGTTGGAGGTAAAAGAAAAAGAAAAGAAACTATGGTTCGGCTGGAGCTGGACCATCATCCTCGGGAACCTCATCCGGCTCCAGCTCTTCAATCCCTTTGAGGCTGTAGAGCCTTCGTATTTTCTCCTTGCAGTCCTGGAAGCCGCCATTATATGCAAATGCCGTTGTCTCGGCCAGCTCCTTGTCAAAGGCATCGGACTTCCTAAAATCCTCTACGGCTTCGGCGGCCCTCTTCTCGGCCTCGGTGGCCTTCTTCTCGGCCTTCTTCTCGGCCTCGGTCACCGTCGCCCTCAGATGGGCTATCTCAGCATCAGCTCGGCAAGCGATTTCCTCAGCATTCTTGGCCCGCTCCTCGGCCACTACTATTTCAATGGTGGCAGAGTCCAGCCGGTGCTTCAGCAAGTAAATCTCCGCTTCAGCGGCTTTTTGCTTCTCTTCGGCCACCCTCTACTTTTCCTCTGCTACCTGAGCATTATCAAGCTCGTTGACCGCTTGACGCTGGGCTACTTCTAGCGCCTCCTCAGCCTTTTTAGCCTGGGCCAAGTTCCTGAAGCGGGCAGCCTCGGCCTCGGCTTCGGCCCTTTGCGCCTGGGCCACTTCGGCTTGAGCAACCACCAGAGTGGCTTCAGCCTCGTCAGCCCTGGCTCGGGCCTGGTTTGCTTCTTCCCGCGATTGGTCGATGGTGGCTTCAGCCTGAGACAAAAGGCCCCTGACGGCGGTCAAAGAATTTAGCGCCTGTACCAAGATCATTCGAGTCAGATGAGGAAACTATGGTTCTAAAGGTTAGCATTGGGAGAGTACTTACCCAGAAGTGGGCTACAGATGCCTCCTGAAAAAATGGAGGTCTTTTGATTCTGAAGGAAACTGTGGATCTCTAGCATGGAAGCCTGGGCCATCGTTCTTTCGGCCCAGCGGCTATGATGCAGAAGGATTGACTGAAAGGAGGGCACGTCAGCCTCGTCCTCCTCTGCGGCCTCGGTGACCATTGGCGTTGGGTCAGATGCCACCGATGCTTCTAGTGTTTCGGCCCGCAAAGATTCTTCCCCCATCCCTTCATCAGACAGGGTGACCTTAGGAATCGGCCTAGTGGCCGGAATGGTTGGCTCCACCTCCGGAATAGCAGATGGCAGCGATGGTGCTTCAGTTTCTTGCCTTAGGGAAGTCCCGGTAAGATCAATGGGAGATGGGGGCGGTGCTGGTGAAGGCAGCGAGGTCGATCTTTTACCTCGTTCAATCCTGATGCCTCTCCCGCCTCGGCTCTTTCCGCCTCATCCCTTCCAAAGGCCTCTTTGACTTTGGCCCTTTCCACCTCATTTCTTCCAGAGGCCTCTTGGCTTCGGCCCTTTCCGCCTCGTTCCTTCCTGAGGTGTCCTCGACCTTGGTTCTCTTGACAATTTTGACGGTGGGCCTTTTCTCGACAGGGTCGACGGGGTCCCATCCACTCTGGCCTTCCTTTTCTTTGTAGCAGCTTGCCTTATCCTATGCAGCAACGGTGCCATGCCTGAAAATCAGAAAGCTTTAAGTCAAGAGGAAAAGGAGAGGAAAGCAAGAAGGGATGAAAAGGTTATGCTGCTCACCATCGCTAGGAATAAGGCCTGCTAGCCAAAGATTCCCTTCGGATAGCAGTTGGTTGCATCGGGGGATGTCGGCAATAATTAACTGCTCGAACACCTCTTGGTCCTTCGGAAGTACTAATGGGTTCTTGTTTGGTTCGGTATTGGGAACCCCCCATTCGGCCCACACCACCTTGATTTGTGCAAAGAAAAATTTATCTTTCCAACCTTTGATGGAGGAAGAAAGGTACTGTTTAAAGGATCTGAAAGGTCTAGGAGCAAAGGACCACCACCCTGATTGTTTTCTAAGGATGTAGAAGCAGCAGAAGAGTAAAATTCTAGCCTCAATCCCATGAAAGTGACATAATACTAAGAAACCAACAAGGGTTTGGGTAGAATTTGGGACCAGCTGTGCCAAAGTTAAAGAGTACCAATCTAGTATGTTTAATATGAAGGGGTGAACGGGAATGCGGAGGCCAGCCTTGAAGTAATGCTCATAAAGGGCAATCCGGCCCGGATAAGAAGAGGTTACTCTATCTTTGGGTGAAGGCCGGTAAAGACGAAGGTCAGTGGGGATTCGGTATTGAGCTCTGAGATTAATTATCTCTTGGGCAGTCATGACGGAAGTAGTCTTTTCGGGGGACTGCCTCGCAAGGGAAGAAGGGTCGGTGGTGGCTGGACGGCGCTGAGCACGAGCCCGTCCAGTGGTAGGGCAATTTCCGGCAGGAGGTCGTCCCACAAACCGCCGCTCCTCCGAGGGAGCACCCCCCACAGAGGAAGACCAACTAAGCGGGGGAGAAGAAGGTTGTGGGGGGTTGGGAGAATAGCCCCCAGAATCAAAAATCGAACAAGAAAGAGATGAGGAGGCCATGGAAACATAACTAACCTGAGATTGAAGGTCGAAGGTCAGCAATGAAGGGCTCGGGTGGTGGAAGATGAACAGGCTCGAACGCTCAGGGTAGGGAAGATGAAAGCAGTGGAAGCGGCTCGAACCCAGGGCGACTCTCTTTTATACCTGCGTTTCAAATCATCCTACCTACCTCTGAATTGGCCACGCATCTGCTTGTTATTGGAAATCACTTCGGCACCCACCCGGTGTGCATAACGCGAGGGACACCGCCTATGAAGGAACAGTGGTGACCTTACCGCAATGATGGCACCCGCCTTTCCGTGGTTCCACGTCCGAGGAAAATCCTACCCAATCCTAACAACCCTAAAGGGCGAAATGACACCAGGATCGGTCGCCAGGAGGTACTGCGGATACTAACACCCCTTTTGCTGGTAAGTACGCCCCCTCCCATCTCAGGGGTAGGGGGGCATCTGATGTGGCTAATCACACCCCATGGCGGCACGGTAATAGCATGCACAGCCTTTGAGAGGATAATAACTTCAACTGGCTCCTAGCATCGATTTCTGGCTTCGGCCTTAGCCTTGGTCCTGGCCTCGGCTTCGGTCTCATTCCCAGCCCAAGGCTAGACCTCGATACTGACTTCGGCCTCGGCCTCGGCCCCGACATCGGCTCTTGGCTTCGGCCTCGGCCCCGGCATCAGCTCCCGACCTCAGCATTGGCTCCCGGCCTCGGCATCGGCTCTCGGCCTCGGCCCCGGCATCGGCTTTCGGCCTCGGTCTCAGCTCAGACTTTGGGTTCGGCCTAAGCCCTTAACATAATTTCAGCCTTGAAGCTAGATTCTAATGCTGAATGGGTTTAAACCACCACGCGGCCTACTCGCCCACCTTTCGTCAGGATTACGGGCAGCTACAGATACTACGCACCTGCCGATATCCGCGGAACGTGTCTAATAACCCGGCGCCAACCACCAAAGTCGATCTTAACAGAAGATAAGATCCGGCTGTAATTGCGGCAGGGTAAGAGGGACCCCGAACAGGTATATAAAGGCCGACCCCGATGAGGGGGAGAACTCTCTCGCTCTCTAAAAACTCGACTAAGAAGCGTTCTTGTTCCTCATGTCACTAACTTAAATGTCGGAGGGTCCCCATCGGAACCACCGGTCTGGGACTTTTCTTGTAGGTTCTCGGCTGACGGAGACGATCCTATCACTCCTCCGAAGGACCACGAAGCTCTCCTCTCACCCGACGCACCTCAACAGTGATTTGGCGGCATCAAGTTCTTCTTTCTTCTTTCTTCTTTCTTTAATAATGGCAGATATTGAATTCTTGACCATTTGGCTTTTCTGAATAAACGTGATAGCCTACTGCTCTTCTTTTCTCTTGTAGTTTTTATTCCAGTAGTATTTATGACGATGGTATATTTTTCAGATCAAATCGACTGTTTCTCTTTTCCAGATCTGTCTGTGAATCGTTTTTGTCCACTTAAATGTGTATGGCATGCAATGCACTGAAGATTTTTTGAGTGACAAGTTCCTTTGGGTTGGAAACTTGGGCGTATCCACAAAGAAGCGATTAGGTTTTAACTCCGAGTCAGGTGGAGAGCCATTACCTAGATTGGTGGAGTAGGCATTGCAGTGTATCTCGGTGGGTTGCATAAATGGCCTTTGCTGCATGGAAACATTTGGAAAGAACTCGGGTGATGGAACACATTGATTTGTTAGGAGAAATGTGATAGATATTATTTAAGAATTTTTAAACATTATAGGTCTTTTAATCTGACAACCGAATTCTTATGAGGATTTGGACTCTGTTATAGGTCTAAAGCCATTTAGGGGATCACAAATTGCAAGGCATGTTACATCTGAATCACAATAGAGTAGGCAATGCGATGCCATTGTGATGTTTTGGGGTGCGTCAACATCTGAACAAGAGTGAATGGAATGGAAGCCAATGCAAGGAGTGATATATCACATCACTGGCTATTATGTGGGTCAGTTGAAGCGGCCAAGGTTGTGTTGGCTTGAGCGCTATTATGCTAAAGATCAAGGTTGTTTCAAAGAAAAGAAAGAGCGGGTGTGGGGGGAGGGGGGTAGATTACTTGACAAAGGTTGGACAAGGCTGCAATTCACATTAATTGAAAAGAAAATATTTATGTTCAAATATTTGATATGTTAGCATTAGTGCTTTCCTCCCCATAGGATGAAATTGATTGCCAGCTCACCAAGAATAATCCCTAGTAGTTGTTAATGTTGGATTATCTCTCCATCTGAGGGATTCACCATGGGACAATGGATCTAGCATTGAGTGATGGCATACACTTAGGTATAAATATTGGTATCCTCCCCATCGGAGTCACTACAAATATTTATATGACCAAAGTTAGCCAGCTAATTAATTTTACTTGGTATGTTACCTATTACCTAGATAGTAAAATTAATAGGTTTTATCTGTCTAGATAAATGATGAGTAGTAGACGTCCTCCTATCGAGGCATACTATTCAAAATGTACTAGGCTGCTGACAAATTCTTTTATTATGTAGTGGTTGAGGGGCCCTACTTATAATTTTGAATTTAAAGTTTATTGCTCATTATATCTTATTTGATGTATGAATGATTCTCAGGATTAAAATGTCTTCTTTCAATCCACTTGCTGTGATACTCAAAGAAAATAAATTGACCGGTCCTAATTACATTGATTGGAAAAGAAATCTGGATATAGTGTTGACTGCAGAAGGGTAAGTATGTGCTCACTCAGGTCTGTCCCGCAGAGCCCGGTGAAGGGGCTTCAGATGAGGAGTCCCAAGCTTACCGTAAGTGGGTTAAGGCTGATGAGATGATGCGGTGTTACATATTGACATCTATGTCAAATGTTCTGCAACATCAGCATCAATCTATGCCCTCTGCCTATGACATGATGTTCAACCTCAAAGAAATGTTTGAGGATCAGAGTCGTGCAGCTAGGCAGACTGCGATGAAAGAACTGATGAACACTAATATGGCTGAAGGAACTCCTATCAGGAATCATGTTCTAAAGATGATTAGTCTTCTGAATGAACTGGAGATCCTTGGAGTGAGATGGATGGGAAAACCCAAGTTGATATCATTCTCCAGTCCCTACTTGATTCTTTTAAGTAGTTCTGCCTAAATTACACCATGAACAAAATGAATTTTTCACTGGCAGAGCTACTTAAAGAACTTCAGGTAGCAGAGAGTTTCATTAAGAAGCCTGCAGTTGCTATGGTTACTGAAAAAGGTTCTTCTTCGAAGTCTCATGCTAAGAAGAAGAAAAAGGTTCAGAAAAAGAAACAGCATCAGGCCCCACAGCCCAATGGGAAATAAAAAAGAAGGAAAAGTGCTTCGTCTGCAAGCAGCCAGGTCACTGGAAGCAGCAATGTCCAGTTTGGCTTGCCAGGAAACAGGCTAGAGGTATATCTCATTCACTTGTAGTTGAAACTTGTTTAGTGCTGTTATCTACCAGTGGCTGGTGTGTAGATACGGGAGCCACTAATCATGTTTGCAATTCTTTGCAGGGGTTCCAGCAGACCCGGCAGCTAAGTGATGGGAAGATTTACATATTTTTGGGAAATGGCACGAGAGTGTCAGTAGTTGCAGTGGGAGATTTTAGCTTTTCTTTTAGTAGAAATAGAATTTTAATATTAAAGGACTATTTTTTTGTACCTTCAATTAGAAGGAATTTAATTTCAGTTTCTAAGTTGGTTGATGATGGATATTCAGTTTATTTTAATGACTCCGTTGTTATTAAGAAAAATAAACATTTTATCTGTTCTAGTACATTGGTGGAGTCTTTATATTATTAATCCTGTTTCTCCTACTGTGCAACTAAATGAAGTGAATAACTATAATAGACCATGTAAGAGAAAATATCCTTCTGAAATGAATCAAACTTATCTTTGGCACTTGCGCCTAGGTCATATAAATCTAAGATGGATTTCTAGACTGGTTCAAGATGGACCATTAGGTTCATTAGAAGTAGAGGCACTACGGTCTGTGAATCTTGCTTAGAAGGAAAAATGACCAAGCGGCCATTCTCGGCCAAAGGTAATAGAGCTAAGGAGATATTAGAATTGGTTCACTCTGATTTGTGTGGCCCAATGAACATCCAAGCTAGAGGTGGTTTTGAGTACTTTGTCACTTTTATTGATAATTACTCAAGATATGGGTATATTTATCTGATGCGCCATAAGTCTAATGCTTTGAAAAATTTAAAATTTTTAAGGCAGAAATGAAGAACCATCATGGTAAAAATATGAAGACACTACGATCCGATCGTGGTGGCGAGTACCTCTTAGGGGAGTTCACAGATTACTTATTAGATGCTGGGATTGAATCCTAGTTGTCTGCACCTAGTACGCCACAGCAGAATGATGTAGCTGAAAGAAGGAATAGGACTCTTATGGATATGGTTAGATCTATGATGAGTTATTCAGACTTACCTATTTCGTTTTGAGGATATGCATTAGAGACAGCTGCATATATTCTTAACTTGGTACCATCTAAGTCAGTACCTAAGACACCCACAGAACTGTGGACTGGGCACAAGCCTAGTCTAAGACATGTTCGGGTTTGGGGTTGTCCAGCACATGTACTAAAAGGTAAACCATATAAGTTGGAATCAAGGATAGATGTATGCTTCTTTGTTGGATATCCTAAAGGAACAAAAGGTGGTTTATTTTATTGTCCTAGGGATCAGAAGGTCATTGTTAGCACCAATGCCCGATTCTTGAAGGAGGACTATATTATAGACCACAAACCCAGAAGTAAAATTACTCTAGAGGAGTTGAGAGGCGATAAAACTAGACTGGCTCCTTTAATACCAATAGTACAAGCAGAAACACCACAAGAAAGTAGGTTCCCAAACTTCCCAATAACTATTCGTAGTGGGAGAAGTATAGTAACACGAACTGACCCTGAACTGGTACAAAAGGATACCATTAATGCACCAGTTTCAGAACCAGTGCAGGTTGATGGAGCACAAGGATCAGAGTTAGATCGTATTACTACAAGCACATACAATCAGGTTGTGCCTCGTCGTAGTGGGAGGGTTGTAAATACACCTAAACGGTATATGTTCTTGGAGAGTCATATGACAGAATCTCTGATGAACTGGATACTGAACCCAGTAGCTACAATGAAGCATTACAGGATAAAGATGCAACTCTTTGGCAAAATGCTATGAAATCAGAGATAGAGTCTATGCACTTTAATCAGGTCTGGGATCTTGTAGAACCACCCGAGGGAGTAAAACCCATCGGATGCAAGTGGATCTATAAGAAGAAGAGAGGAGCAGACGGGAAGGTGGAAACCTTCAAGGCTAGGCTAGTTGCAAAAGGTTTTACTCAGAAAGAAGAGATCGACTATGAGGAAACCTTTTCACCAGTAGCTATGCTTAAGTCTATCCGGATTCTCTTATCCATTGCAGCTCATTTCGATTATGAAGTTTGGCAAATGGATGTCAAGACAACTTTCCTTAATGAAAATCTTGACGATTGCATTTACATGATACAACCAGACGGTTTTATAGTAAAAGGCCAGGAGCACTTGTTGTGCAAGCTTAAGAGATCCATTTATGGACTTAAGCAGGCATCTAGATCTTGAAATACTTGTTTTGATCAAGCTATTAAATCTTATGGTTTTGATCAAAGTCCTGACGAGTCATGTGTGTATAAGAAGCGTGATGGAAAAACTTTGGTATTTCTGGTGCTATATGTGGATGACATCTTACTTATTGGAAATGATATTGGAGTGTTATCTTCGGTCAAGGTATGGTTATCTAGACAATTTGATATGAAGGACTTGGGAGAAGCAAGTCACATCCTAGGGATCAAGCTTTTGTGAGATCGCAAGCAAAGGATGATATGCTTATCTCAAGCCACTTATATCGATAAAATTCTCACCCGTTTTGGTATGCATAATTCCAAGAAAGGATTTCTTCCTTTCAGGCATAGAATTTCTCTATATAAGGATCAGTGTCCTAAGACACCTGAAGAGATAGAAAGTATGAAGGCAGTTCCTTATGCTTCTGCAGTAGGAAGCCTAATGTATGCTATGCTATGTACTAGACCTGATATCTATTTTGCCGTAGGCATGGTTAGCAGATTTCAGTCTAACCCTGGGCGAGAACATTGGACTGCAGTAAAACATATAATTAAGTACCTGAAAAGGACTAAAGATTATATATTAGTTTACCAAGCATATAGTCTTGTGCCTATAGGATATACAGATTTGGACTTCCAATCAAATAATGAATCTAAAAATCAACCTCGGGATATGTGTTCACTTTGGGTGGTGGAGCAATTAGCTGGAGGAGTGTGAAGTAAACTTGTGTTGCTGACTCTACCATGGAAGCTGAGTATGTGGCTGCATCTGATGCTGCAAAAGAGGCTATTTGGCTAAGAAACTTTCTTTTGGATCTTAGTATGATACCTTCAGTGCAATTACCTATTACACTTTATTGTGATAATAGTGGGGCAGTTGCTAATTCGAAGGAACCCAGGACTCATAAGAAATCTAAACACATTGAGCGTAAGTATTACCTGATACGTGACATCGTGCAAAGAGGTGACGTGCTGGTGACCAAGGTTACATCTGAGGACAACCTGGCAGACCCTTTTACAAAGAGTTTAACTTCGAAAGTTTTTGATAGACATGTAGAGGGCATAGGAGTTAGATGTGTACAAGCATTGCTTTGAGTCTAAGTGGGAGATTGATAGAGATATAGACTAAAAGATATGTTTTATGTTATGTCTTTACATTTTAATGAGAATTCATTTTGAGCAATGTGTGCCATTTACTATATATGTGCATGTGTCTAGTATTTACAAAGAGTATTTGATCTAGTGTGTAGAGTACGACTTACACACAGAAGACTAGATCATCGGTTCTTTTGGAATACAAGTTTATTGTTCATAGTTTTAGATGGAATTGGACACACCATCAGTATAACTGTAGCAATGGTTTATTCTAACTATTTGTGCTAGTACACTTTGTGTGTATTGAACAGGACCCAGTTGAGTTAATTATTTTATACTGACTTTATAAAATAATTTAAAACTCATGAATATTATGATTACTTATGCTCTTAATCCAAATTCTATTTTTAGACACGTGTATGTAGTGATTATTGCTTTGATTACACATAGAGTGAGATTCTAGATGAGTCAATAAACTCAGTGGATTAGGCAATAACATTATATATATGGTGAATATTAATAGTTGAAGGAATCCACGTCCTGTTAATTTGGATTGATGATATCCCTTGAGAAAGCTTATAAGTTTTGATTGTATCAAATCTTGCAAGTGGATTTTGAATCCGATACATCAAATAAGTTAAGTGGATAAGTCTCAAGGATAATAACAGCTAATTAAATTATATTGTCAGTAATTAAATTTAATTGGTGGATATTTGTAATCTTAACGTGGGGAGATAATAAGTATTAATATTAAAGGCTCGAAAATATAAATTCGAATATGATTAGGAGTACAATTATAATTCTTTAGTAGAATAAATTGTAATTTACGTAATTGAATCCTAACCCGGGATAGGATTAGGAGATTTAATTACGTGGGAAGTCCTTTTCATATTTGCCTATTGGTCCCTGTTGTAGCCCTATAAATACCCTCTCAGTTGGTTGCTAGGGTTAACGTTTTTGAGAAAAAAGAAAAACAAGAAACCCTAGGTCGGCCGAGAGATCCCACCATCTTGTGAGAGAAGGAAGATATTTTTGGGAATACGGCGGAAGGCTAAAAGGTTGAGGTCGAACAATCGAATCAAAGTGTTCCAAAGTTCAAATCTGAAGGTATGATCTTATACTCATAGATTAGGATGGTAAAAGTTTTTTGTATTACTCATGTACGCTATAGCCGTGATCTTGGGGGTATTCCACGCTCCCCAACACTTCCAAGCTTGATAGCTTGTTAGACGTTTGCATTTATTTATCTACCCTTACAATCAAGTCACTCAGACTTTTTGCATTTATACATCAATTTTTTTGAGGTTTTAAAGAAGCCTCGCAGCTTAGAAGCTCAAATAGAGTTTGTTGGAATACAACAATGTTTATTTTCTTATTGTACTTGCTTGATATTCTAAGAATAATCCATTGATATCAACCCTCATACGTAGATTCTGAGGTTAATTTTGCCCTTCAGACTCTTAATGCTAAAGGATAGTAAAATGAGATTGAAAAATATACTTTCATGCGGCTGTTGAAGGATGAATTCTGTAGTACATGGATTACCTAATTGGCATTAGGTGGCAGACACTTTGAGTGGGTTCCTTAATTAATATAGCATCCGAATTTCTTCATCTGAAGTATCCACCTCAGTTTTACCATGATTTCATGTTTCATCAAAATTTGGAGCAACTAGTTGATGCATGAAGTCACATTAGTGATTTATTCATCAGTGGCATGATGGATTCTTGAGAAGCTTGCATATCCAAAGGTTAATCAAATGCATCAAAATCAATCAACGTGAGTGAGTTGTCCTTTTCTGGACTGGTCGCAAAATTAGGCTACATCTTGGACTTGCGAGGATTCAAAAATTGGAGCCATAGAATTTGGTGGATGGCTAGAGGATTTTGAGACAAGACTATTGCAATAGCAGTGGTTGATTTGACCAACAGATGAAAAGCCAAGATTTTTTTCCCCTAAGAAAAAAATAATGACCCTGTTCTTCTAGTTAAGTTGCAGTATTTCGAGGCGCAGCTTAGGATTCATCATCTGATAAGAAGACAATTCTTTTAAGATGTTTTTGTGATTTTTCTTTCTTTCTTTCTTTATAATAGTGGAACAAATGTATAACTTTAGTCTCGCTTTTGGTTGACTTAGCCTGTTAGTTTCAAAAGTTAATAGGCTTAATTTGAGAGCCTGCCCTCGTTTAAGTGGCAATTTTGTTAGTTATGTTGCCAGTTTTAGGAAAACCTTATTAGTTGAAATTTTCCAGTTATGTGTCCTTAGATTTTTATTTATTAGTGATGGTTGATTAATCTTTAGTTTTCATGCAGAAAAAGAGGGGATTAAGTTAATAAGCTGAGTAATGGTCTAGGGCATTAAGTCCTTGGAGGTGCTGATTGGTGTTGATTTGGCTGAAGGAATGGAGCATGTTGGTGGTGGAGAGAAGGCTAATGCTAATTTGCTGTGCACTATACTTGTTGGTATGTTTCCTTGTATGTCTGGGTGAATTTTTTCCCTGAACCTGACTATATTAGATTATTAGTGCTGGCCTCCCATCTCTCCATATTCAGATTGAATTTAGAGCTTCAACGCAGTTTATCATGAAGATTAATCTTCATTTGGAGCATTTATAAAGAAAACAGTTTGCTTCTGGTTGCAGGGTTTACAAATGAAGTAGTAGACTAGTTTGTGACTAGGAGAATACATACACGATGATTTCTAATAATTTAAGAGTATAACCTGGAATAATTTTTTTTTCCAACCCTACATAACTCTTTAGAGTTACAGGCACAAAATATATTAATGAGCTATTCACTGCATATATTAATGTAGAACTGTACAGACACACAGACACAAATATACCATCATAAGACAAATCCCTTATGCTATGAATGCATATATAGAGCAAAACTTCACTGACTTGGATATGTAAAAAGGATTTAGAACCTTGAAAAACTCCTTAAAGAGTATGCTTACTCAATATACCTCCCTATATGACTTTTCTTGTGAAAAAACAAGTCTTTTTACCTATATATGTACCTATGTTGAAAATGTTGTAGCTATCATTCAAGCTCTATTTTTCTTGGTTTTCAGCGGGTGAAAATATTGCATATCTTGATGGTTTCTTGTAAGTAATTGTTATCCTGTTATATGTTCTGGTGTGTTTGTTTAGATAGGAGGTACGGTATGGCTGAAATTGTAATTTGTCTGGTTTCAGCAATTGATGACAGACTTCTGTATTAAATTCATCTTCTGTTTTGAAATTTCAATTTTCTTTCTTGGCGGTCAATGTCCCAAGGCCGATGCAATTTAGTCCAGCCTTGATCAAAATTTTGAATTAGTTTATGTACTCTACCTGGCTAATGCTAGTTCCAAGTTCAGATAAAAAAGTGGATGTTAATATTAGGTTGATAACCAGTCAGAAAAGGCATGCCAATCTATGAAATAAGTTGCAATTTTGATATTTGTGAATGCCAGGGTATTTACAAGATTATATCTGAAGTTATTACAAACAGGAATGCTTGGCATACGAGGATCCATAAAGCCAACTGGGACTAGTTCTGACAAGTTTGGATTCTCATAGGTATTCATCTTTAGCTGATGTTATTTGTCTAATTCAGCAAGCATATGCTAGCTCTCATCTCTTATCTCTACACCAATTCTCTGTCATGCTTGGTTAAATCAAGTTTTTGTTGAAATTTGAAGATCAACAACTATAATTTTTATCTGTAGAAACTCTATGCATCAGTGTTTATTTGGAAAGCTGACTATTTAAGATATATTATGGTAAAAAAAGTTTGATTCCTCCCAACTCCTTGCATTTTTCCATTGGACTGAGGCTTGCTCTGGATGCATCCATGTTAACGTTTCTTGTCTTGATACATGATCAGCTGTTTTATCTATTGCAACATTCTCTTAGGATATGGTTGTCAGCTAAAAATGTCCGTGCAACAACAAACTGTTGAACAAAAAAAATGGGATGTTCTTGGGTCATTCCATCTAATTATATTTCTTGATTATGTTATAAATAAAATTAGATAATTATTACTCCTGAGAAAGTAAAGATGGGACTGGCAAAATAATTTTCGTTTTTCTTTTTTTTTCATTCATATGTGGCAACCATAAGCACTCATGGGATTTGGGTTAGGAAAATGTTTCTCTTTTTAGATTTTGCTGTGGATAGAACTTAGTGCATTAGCTAGCTGCATGCTCTCTTGTTGCCTCTCTCTCTCTCTCTCTCTCTCTCTCTCTCTTTCTCTCTTTTCATCATGCATATATAAAGACTGAGATGATGCAGGTAATGTACCATACTTAGGTTCTATCTTTTCTTTTTCTTTTTTTCATCTCCTTCTTTGAGTCCCATTGAGCCATAGAAAGGTTTGGAATTTTTTCCTGCATCTTCAGTCTAATGTATGTAATAAAGGTCGTCCATTTTTCCTCTTCCATATGCAATTTAAAGTTGACCAAGCACTTCATTGGGAATCTACATTCTAGAAAGCTTTATATTCCTGCAGGTCGGCTGGGAAGAATTATATATATCACGTCATATGAAAAGAGCAACCGATAGAACTATGGTAGATTTTGATATGACTGATCAATCCATGTTAGGGCTAATGGACGAGGTAAATGACGGAGATGAGAGTTAGATGGGCAAAGCCATTTAGCGAGGATCCCTAAGGCCCCAATTAATCCAGACGACCCCAAGACCGACGCTTGAGTCGGCCTTCAGCATCGATGCCTGAGTTGGCCTCCAGCATCGACTCCATAGTCGGCCTACAACGGCCCTCACGTGACCCGTCTGACACTTGAAACCGTCATGCGGCCCACCTACCACCTGCAACTACACATGGCCCCTACGACCACTGTCCATTATGGCGCACGCCCAACAAGACCAGACTTACCTACCATCTGCGGTGCTGCACTAGATGAAGGGATGGTAGGCTACCCTTGATAGGCTCAAGGGTAGTTGCGACCTGTCCCTATCAGCCTTGCCGTTACCCTTTGCTGGGTGATGTCATCTCGGAATCAACAACCTTCCAAAAGAGGGTATGAGGGACTTCTGAATAGGTATAAGAACCTTCACTCGTGATGAGAAGGGGATCTGAATTCCAAGTTTTTGGCTAAGTCTTTTAGTCCATTACTCATAACTATTTTCCGAGTTACTCACTTGAGCGTCGGAGGGTTCCCATCGAAGCAACCGGTCCCCGAGGACTTCCTTGCAGGATTCCTACTCGGGAAGGAGGTGTTTGAAGATTCCAGACCCGTCCTCACCATCCTTTGGATCCTCACCCTTGCCCGACGTCCGAGGAAAGTGATTTGGCGACAACAGATTAGTGTGCCAGGAAAGGGGAGAAGATGAGGAGATAGAAAGCTTCAAAACAACTAGCTGCAGACCTTAACTCCCCTTAGAAATAAAGAAATGGTGGTGACATGCGCCCAGAAGATTTCCAACCTCCCTGCTCTGCCTTCGCCACCACCTCAGGATGACCAAATCGTTGCCCTCACCCTACAAGTCTAGTCGCTTGTGGTGGTGATTCGTGAGCTATAACAATAGCCAACGGCCGCGCAGCAGCGCCCAAGGCCACCCTCACCGGGCACGGGGGCCGATTAGCCCAGTCAGCAATCAACTCGTGGAAGATCCCCTCAGAAAAAACTCACCGCCATTGTGCCTCACCTAGCATCACTGCCAGAAGACCTCTAAGAGGCCTCGGTCTCACTTCCGCCATTCTAGTGATTCCCCTAAGCGGTGGCATGGGAAGGAGACTGAGCGAGGACATCATCATCAGCACCGCCCCTCCCCATTCTCGGGATATTCAAGGAAGGGGTCCTTCAACGGTCGGATCGCTCGCCGGGCCAAGCGATGGCTGGATGATTACAACCAGCGGCTGGAGGAGCTCAGCCGCAGGATCACTAATCAGCCGAAGGTGGACTATGATAGCCGCCCCCCGCTATCTCGCCGTATCATGGAGGAGCCGATCTCGGGCCAGTTCCATCTCCCCCAGTTAGACTCCTATGATGGCACCACCAACCCGCTGGACCATTTGGAGAGCTACAAGGTCCTTATGCAGGTCCAGGGGGCGACCAACCCCCTCCTCTGCATCGTCTTTTCAGCCATCCTTTGAAAGGCTACGAGTGCCTAGTACTCCCGTTTACCGCCGCGTAGCAACAACTCCTTCTGGCAGTTGGAGAGGGCCTTCCTGGCACACTTTGATGCATGCCGGAAGATCTCTCGGGTGGCCAACAATCTGTTCGTCATCCAGTAGAAAGGTGGTGAGTCACTGAGGGACTTCATGGCCTGGTTCAAGGAAGTCACGCTCGAAGTCTACAACTTCGATGATTCCATGGCCACCCTAGCTTTGAAGCGAGGGCTCCACCCTTCTCGCTTCGTATACTCCCTTGACAAGAAGCCCTTCGGTTCCTACACCGAGTCGCTGAGCTACGCATAGAAGTACATCCATACTGACGAAGCAAACTCTTTTCGGAGGGAGGCTACCGAAGGACCCAGTAGGAAGCAAGCTCGTCCAGAGCCTAGTGGGGCTCGCCCCAGGAGGCCTGAGCCTTCCCGTCAACTGGACAGCTAGCCCCGAACTCTTGCCCCCAAAGAAGAGCACACTTCTCTGCTTACCCCGATATCCCACATCCTAATGGAGATCGAAGGCGAGTCCTACCTCCGACGTCCCATCCCCATGAGGACAGGAGCCCCTTGCGATAGGAGTCTCTACTGTTGCTTCCACCGGAATCACAGCCACGACACGGAGGACTGCCGACAGCTAAAGAAGGCAATCGAAGAGCTCATCCAGCAGGGCTACCTAGAAATATTCGTTCTGAGAGGGAACCTGGCTGCACCAAGCCCATCGGCACCTTGGGCCACCCATGTCAGTATCGACAATGCTCCAACCGAGAAGACGGTGACCATAATTTTCTAGAGGGTAGATGACACTTTCAAGAGGCCACAGGAGGATGAGAGAATAGATGCTATAATCCCCTTCTCTAAAGGAGACATAAATGAGGTAGACAATCCTAATGATGACAGCATCGTCGTGTCTATGATGATCGTGAAACACCCTATAAAGAGAATTCTTATTGATAGTGGGAGCTCAGTCAACATTCTTAGTTATGATGCTTTTGTTCGAATAAGCTTGTCACCCGACTCCCTTCGGTCTATGATTACGCCCCTAATGGGCTTCACTGGAGACTCCGTGAGGATGGAAGGAGAAATCATCCTCTCGGTTATAGCTGGGACGTCGCTATACCAGAGCACGGTTTTCATGAAATTCCTCGTCGTCTGAGTCCCTCTGGCCTACAATGCCATCCTTGGGAGATCCGGTCTGAACCTCTTGGATGCCATCATTTCCACCAAGAGACTACTTGTAATATTTCCTACCAGTAGGGAAGTCGGGGAGATGCGTGGGGAGTGGAGCTCGGTGCCACTCTATTATCACACGGCTTCCAGTCTCCAAGAGGTGATTGATTCACCAATGCCCAAGTTACTTGATCCCAGAGACTCGGAGAGGAGAGAGGAACCGGCTGAGCGCTTGCTGACCTTCCTGCTAGGGGAGGACCCGACGAAGACGATTTGGGTCGAAGCACTCCTCCCAAAGAGGCAAGAGATAGACTCCTCACCTTCCTACTGGCCAACTTGGATGTTTTCGCTTGGTCAGAGTCAGACATGCTAGGCATACCGACAGAAGTGATCACTCACAAGCTCAACATCGACCCAAGGTATCGGCCAGTCTGGTAGAAGAAGAGGAGCTTCACCCCTGAGCAGCAGAGGACCGTCGATGAGGAGGACAATCCGAGTCAACTGCAAGCCAACTTCGACCTCGTCGAGGAGAGGCGTGACTGGGCATGACTCAAAATGGCCGCCTACTGCCAAAAGGTAGCAAGGTATTACAACACCTAAGTTCACCCCAGGGCATTCGTCCTCGGAGACCTAGTCCTTCGACGGGCTGAGGTCTCAGAACCCAAGCTGTCACCAAATTGGGAAGGGCCCTGCTAGGTCATCGAAGCCCTCCATCACGGAGTGTACCGGATTGAAGGACTCGACGGGAAGCCACTCCCTTGCACTTAGAATGCAGACAACCTTCGTTGGTACTACCAGTAATGTATATGACTAACTGACTATAAATTTGAGCACCTCATTCTTTCAGCTAATGAAGATGTGTTTGAGTATCTTATTCTCTCAGCATTAAAGATCGACGCAACGTCGGCACCAAAGCCCAACTCCACGTTGGCACCAAAGCCCAGCGTAACATCGGCACCAAAGCCTGACTCCGGTCAGCACCAAAGCCCGACGCTAGATCGGCACCAAAGATCGACTCCAGGTCAGCACCAAAGATCGGCGCAACCTCAGCACCAAAGCCCGACTCCAGGACGGCACCAAAGCCCAATGCTAGGTCGGCACCAAAGATCGTCTCTAGGTCAGCATCAAAGATCGGTGCAATGTGGCACCAAAGCCCGACTCCAGGTCAACACCAAAGCCCAACTCCAGATCGGTACCAAAGAATGACTCCGGGTCGGCACCAAAGATCGGCGCAACGTCAGCACCAAAGCTCGACTCTAGGTCGGCACCAAAGATTGGTGCAACGTCGAACCAAAGCCCAACTCCAGGTCGATGCCAAAGCTCGACTCCAGGTCGACGCCAAAGCCCGACACCAGGTCGGCACCAAAGCCCGATGCCAGGTCGGCACCGAAGATCGAAGCTTGCCGGCAAGAGTAACCTCAAGCCCTGGCTCGGTTAAGTAAAAGCAGCAAGAGCAAGAATGCTACTACTCGCCGTCCACAAGGCCCTCCCCTTCAGCTAGTTCTTCGCTTTTGAGAATCCAAAAGTTGAGAAAGTGTTGGGGAAATTATTGAGAAATTTTTTACCCAATTATTGATTTTGATGATTAACAGAAGCCATGAGTATATTCATTGTGTTTCTGATAGATTTGATAAGTGTTTTAGGAATTAAGATTGGTTATTTATTCAAATGACACATAGAAATCAGTTTTGAACCAAGTTTCAATGGAATTTATTTAAGTTCAGAACTTGGAGCCGACACCTAGAACCATTAGAGCCGACTCTAGAGTGTATCAGAGCAGTTGTATATTTTTGGCATGGTTCGGAGTCGGCACCTAGAGTTTCGAAGCCGACACTTGAGGTTTCGAAGCCAACACATGAAAAGGTAGAGCCCACTCCAACCTGAGATACAAAGAAACTATTTTCTGCTTCAGAAGCTAGAGCCAATACGTGGATTTCGGGAACCGACTCTAACCTGAGTTATAGAGACTATGTTTTCGAAGGAATTCTCGGAGCCGACACATCAGAAATCGGGAGCCGACTCCAGTCTGCGGGGAGTCGACACGTTGCAAAGTCGGAGCCGACTCTACATCAAATCAATTTTTTCTATTTATGGAAACACGATCTAGAGCCGACACATGAAAAGTTAGAGCCGACTCCAACCTATCAAGAACAATTTTCAAAAGTACCAGATCGGACTCTAACGGATATATTTTCTCACCTAACTCTCAACGGATACATTTCTTTGCATAAGGAAGCATCCAAGGTACTTTGTAACAGCTATTTCTCACATAATCTCAAATAAGGCTCTATAAAAAGGGGATTCGTCCGTTTGAAAATGAGAACGAAAAAAGAGGAAAAATAGAGAAAAGAAAACTGAAAATAGAAAGAGAGAAATCATATAGTTTTCAAAAGAAAAAATCTCTGTGCTTAAGGCCAATTGTTATTGAGAGATAGAAGAGAAATCCAAAGCCTTCAAAGATCAAAATCCGAAGGATTTGATCCGTTTTGAAGAAGAGGAGCTAGAGCCCTAAATCTTCAACTTTTCTTCAACGAGCCTCATTCAAGATTCAGAGTTCAAATCCAGTTAGCTCATTTAGAAGAAGAAAGGAAAAGAAGAAAAGCTCAAATCCACATCGCTTCAATCAGGCTTTTCTTACTTTTGTTTACTTATATTGCTTATTGCTCATTTAAGGAGCTTTCCATTGTTGTAAACATTAAATTGATTTGGCGTTTACTAATTCAATCAGGAGGATTGAATTAGTTGAGGTAGTTTACCTTGGGAACAAGCTAGTTTAGCTTGGGTTTGGGTTTTGTGCTGGTGAATCCATGAAAACCGGCTGGGTTCGTTGTGATCTCGTGTAAAACAATAAGTTAGAGTTGTGAACTTGTAAAACAACTCAACTATAATCAGTGGATTATAGTGTGGACCCAAGAGTTGCTTGGGAGTGGACGTAGGTATGAGATACACCAAACCACTATAAATCTTTGTGTGTTTATCGTACTTTTATCTCTATCTCTCTCTTTGTGCTTTAAATTATTGCATCACTTCACTAGTATACATAATCCTTATGATATTTGGTTTAAAGTTTTAAGTGTTAAATTTTTAAAGAACCCAATTCACCCCCCCTTCTTGGGTTGCCATCTGGGCCAACAATTGGTATTAGAGCTTGTGCTCATTTTTATTTGATCTAACGATCAAGAGTTAAAGATCCAAATGACAACACAAGCTGGCTCATCTTTTGCTGAAGGTCAATCCACTAATAGGCCACCTTTGTTTAATGGCTCTAACTATTCATATTGGAAAGCAAGAATGAGGATTTTCATTCAAACTTTAGATTATGAATTGTGAAGTGTTATTACAAATGGACCTAGTACACCCACACACATTGTAGATGGTTCAATAGTTTCTAAGCCCGAAAGGGATTGGAATAAGAACGATAGGAAAATGGCTCAGCTCAATTCAAAAGATATGAATGTTTTATATTGTTCTTTGGATGCAAATGAATTCAATAGAATATCTACTTGCATTTCAGCCAAAGAAATTTGGGATAGACTAGAAGTTACCCATGAGGGTACTAACCAAGTAAAAGAATCCAAAATTAACATTCTAGTGCACAAATATGAATTGTTTAGCATGGAACAAACTGAATCAATCACATGCATGTACACTAGATTCACTGATATTGTTAATGGTTTAAAAAGTCTTGGTAAAACTTATACTAACTCTGAATTGGTACGCAAAATTCTTAGATCTCTTCCAAGATCATGGGAAGCAAAAGTAACTGCAATCCAAGAAGCCAAAGACTTAAACATTCTACCTTTGGAGGAGCTTATTGGATTCTTGATGACCCATGAATTGACAATGAAACAACATCAAGAGGAAGAGGTGAAAAAGAAAAGAACCATTGCTCTTAAGGCTGCAGAAAAGGAAATAAGCAGCAGCGAGGAAGAAGAGGAAGATGATGAAACAGCTCTCCTTACAAAGAAATTTAAGAAATTTATGCAAAGAAGGAGACCCTTCCACAATAGAAAGTTTGGAATAAAATTGGAAGGAGAAAAGAAAAAAAAGAGATAAGGATAAAGAAAAAGAACCCTTGACATGTTATGAATACAAAAGCCAGGGCATTTTCAATCTGAATGTCCTCAACTAAAGAATGTTTGCAAGAAGAAGAAGAAAGCCTATATTGCAACTTGGAGTGATAGTGAAGAGTCTTCATCTGAAGAAGAACAAAAGGAGGTTGCAAACATATGCTTCATGGCAAACGATGAAAATGAGGTATGTACTGAAACCCCTAATGATGATTTTACATTTGATGAACTATATGATGCTTTCAATGAGTTAGTTAGTGATTTTAAGGTTTTGAGAATGAAAAACAAATATTTGAAAACTGAAAACCTAAATCTTCTTAAGGAGAAAAATGAACTAATTCTTGAGGTTAAAAATCTAAAATCTGAAAATGAAAATATTTTAAAAGAAAAGGAATCAATTTCTAATGAAAATATTAATTTGAAGAAAGAAATTGATAAACATAAAATTATAGTTGATAAATTTACATATAGCTCAGAAAAACTAAATTTGCTTTTAAGTAATTAAAGAGCTGTATTTGATAAAGCTGGTTTAGGATATAAACCACACATGAAACAAAAATATGCCAACAATTTCTTTGTAAAGAAAAATAATATTTTGTGTTATCATTGCAACAAAAAAGGACATAAATCTTATGAATGCAATTTTAGAAAAATTAATAAGAATTTAAATATTAAAGGTAAGAAAATATGGGTTCCAAAAGGAATAATCTTTATTGCTACTAATCATGAAGGACCCAAAAAAGCTTGGGTACCTAAACATAAGATTTAATTATCTTGCATGAGTGTTTTACGGCCAAAGGATCAAAACAAAAGTAGTATTTTGATAGTGGCTACTTAAGACACATGATGGGTGACAAAGATCAATTCATCACCCTTGAAGATAAAAGAGGAGAAGTTGTTATTTTTGGAGATAATGACAAAGACCAAATTATGGGATTTGGTAAAATTCAAATAACTCCATCCACTTTTATAGAAAACATTTTATATGTTGTTGGTTTAAAGCATAATTTGATTAGCATTAGCCAATTGTGTGATAAATGTTTCAAAGTTTCCTTTGAAGCTTTTATTTGCACTGTTTGTTGGAAATAGAAATGGCAATGTATACTTAATTGATTTAGACAATTTGTCTACTAGTAACCATTGCTTAATCGCTGATAATGCTAAGGTAAATGAGATTGGATGGCTATGGCATCGTAGATTAGGTCACGTAAGCATACACTTAATTTCAAAATTAATTAGAATGGATTTAGTTAAAGGACTTCCAAAACTAGATTTTGAAAATAACAGAATTTGTGATGCATGTCAATTTGGAAAATAAACTAGAAATTCTTTCAAATCTAAGAATATTGTTTCAACTACTAGGCCACTCAAACTACTTCATATGGACCTTTTTGGACCTACTAGAACCACTAGTCTAGAAGGAAAGAAATATGGTCTTGTAATAGTAGATGATTACTCTAGATATACTTGGGTTTTGTTTTTAGCTCATAAAGATGGACTTTCTCGATATTCCTAAAATTCTTCAAGAAAGTCACAAATGAGAAAAAATAACACCATAGTGTCTCTTAGAAGTGATCATGGCACAGAATTTAAAAATCATTAATTTAAAAATTTCTGTATTGAAAATGATATTCATCATAATTTTTCTGCACCTAGAACACCACAACAAAACGGAGTCATAGAAAGAAAAAATAAAACATTAGAAGATATGGTCCATACCATGCTATGTGAAAGCCAACTCCCAAAGTACTTCT
Source organism: Calamus simplicifolius (assembly GCA_900491605.1). Lineage (NCBI taxonomy): Eukaryota > Viridiplantae > Streptophyta > Magnoliopsida > Arecales > Arecaceae > Calamus > Calamus simplicifolius. The sequence continues at coordinate 97,893 of UESW01001466.1, forward strand.
AGGTGAAAGCTATAAACACAGCATGTTACATCCTTAATAGAGCTTTAATTAGGCCAATTCTTAAGAAAACTCCCTATGAACTATGGCATAATAGGAAACCTAACATTAGTTATTTTATGCATTTGGTTGTCGATGTTTTATTCATAATAATGGTAAGGACAATCTTAAAAATTTTGATGCTAAATCTGATGAAGGTATATTTTTAGGTTATTCAACATCTAGTAAAGCATATAGAGTATTTAATAAGAAATATTTAATTATAGAAGAATCAATTCATGTAGTATTTGATGAATCTTTAGCATCAAGTTCTGAAAAGATTGATGATGAGGAAGATACAATTTTGCTTGAAAGAGATATTGAAAAATTAAATATAGATGTATCTTCAGACCATGAACAAGAAGCTAAAGATGATGACTCACCTAGGGATGATGTTATTGATACTACTTATAATGATGTAGATCTGTCTAGAGATTGGAGATATGCTTATGGTCATCCTAAGGATTTAATCATAGGTGATCCATCTCAAGGAGTAAGAACTAGATCATCAATGAGGAATATCAATAATGATCTTGCATTTGTATCTCACATAGAACCCAAAACTATTGAAGAAGCTGAAAAAGATAGTAATTGGATGTTAGCTATGCAAGAGGAATTAAATCAATTTACTAGGAATAATGTATGGTCCTTAGTTGATAGACCCAAAGGTCATTCCGTAATAGGATCTAAATGGGTATTTAAAAATAAATTAGATGAAAATGACATAGTAATTAGAAATAAAGCTAGATTAGTTGCAAAAGGATACAATCAAGAAGAAGGAATTGATTTTGATGAAACCTTTGCACCTGTAGCTAGATTAGAAGCAATTAGACTATTACTTGCATTTGCATGTCATATGAACATTAACTTATTTCAAATGGATGTTAAAAGTGCATTTTTAAATGGTTTTATAAATGAGGAAGTTTATGTAGAACAACCCATAGGTTTTGAAGATCATGAATTTTCAACTCATGTTTTTAAACTATACAAAGCACTTTATGGTTTAAAACAAGCACCTAGAGCTTAGTACGATAGATTAAGCAAATTTCTAATTAAAATAATTTTTTTAGAGGAAATATTGATAAAACCTATTTTTAAAAAGAAAAGATAAAGATTTATTAGTAGTACAAATTTATGTAGATGTATTGTATTCGGTGCTACTAACAATCTTTTGTGTCTAGAATTTGCTAAGTTAATGCTGGGTAAATTCGAAATGAGCATCATGGGAGAACTCAACTTCTTTCTTGGACTTCAAATCAAACAAGAAAGAGAGAAATTTTATCAACCAAATAAAGTACACAAAAGAAATTCTCAAGAAGTTTGGTATGGAACAAGTCAAATCTCTCGGAACACCAATGAGTCCTTCATGCAAGTTAGATAAAGATGAAGATGGTAAGCCTGTTGATCAAAAATGTTACAGAGGTATGATTGGTTCATTGCTTTATTTAACAGCTAGTAGACCAGATATCATGTTTGCAGTATGTTTATGTGCACGATATCAATCTGAACCTAAAGAATCTCACTTAATTGCAGTAAAAAGAATACTTAGATATCTAAATGGAACTAAAAATATAGGATTATGGTATTCTAGAGACTCAACATTAAATTTGATTGTATATACTGATTCTGATTATGCTGGTTGTAAATTGGATAAAAAGAGTACAAGTGGTGTATGTCAATTTTTAGGAAGTAACTTAATCTCTTGGTTTAGCAAAAAGTAAAATTCGGTTGCATTATCAACTGCTGAAGCTGAATATGTTGCAGCTGAAAGTTACTGTGTTAAAATCCTTTGGATTAAGCGACAACTTAAAGATTATGGTATAACACTTGATAAAACACCAATTAGATGTGATAACACTAGTGCGATTAATTTAACTAAAAATCCAATCCAACACTCAAGAACTAAACACATTGAAATTAGATATCATTTTATTAGAGAACATGTAGCTAATAATGATATTTGTCTTAACTATGTTTGTACCGATGAACAATTAGCTGACATTTTTATAAAACCCCTAAGTGAAGAAAGATTTTGTTATCTTAGAGGAGAATTAGGAGTTTGTAATCTATTGGAATGAATTTTAAATCTCATATGAATGATTATCTAGAATTCAATTATTTTTCCTAATTTTCTTATAATTTTAAGGATGATTTATCTAGATATTTGAACCCCTTGATTCATCACATTCCAAAGTTGATTTAGCCAAAATTTAATGTCAATCCAGACAAGTTTCAGATCCTTTGAAACTCTCTCCAACTCTTCCCAAAACCCAAAATTTTTCAAATCAACCACTCCTTAGCACTTAATGGCACCCAAATGTAGAGGATCCTTGTTTGGTGGAGCGGTGACGACCAAAAAACGAACCATGAGGCATCCGGCGAGGCAGCCTTCACCAAATTCTTTGTCCTCTTCATCGGTATCCACACCAAGCGCTGTTCCAAGTCCCTCCTTACCTCAAATCAACCCTTGCTGGCCGTGTGATCACTATGGGCAGAAAGGTAGATTTTCACTTCTTTGAAGAAGAGGGTTTCTCCATTGGGCGGCAATTAAAAGAATTAGGTTGGAATAAGGTGTGTTCTCTTGATTTACCCACTTACCCTGCCTTAGTCAAAGAATTTTATTTCAATCTTTCAAGAGGAGATGGAGGTATAGTAAGTTATGTTAGAGAAAAAAGAATTCATCTAACTTCGGAGATTCTAGGAAACCTTTTAGGGATTCCTGTTACTGAACTTATTGCAAATATCCATAGTGAGAGATCATGTGCATTATCAAGAATGCTAGGAAGGGAGGTCATTGAATTTGAAGAAGTTAGGGCAAACCAGTTGCCCTTTGAGTTAAGATTACTTCATAATATTTGTGGTCGGATTTTATTCCCTAAGACCAGCAGATTTGAGTATGTCTCGGAGCGAGACATTATTATAATGGACAGTATTCTGATTGGTCAGCAAATTAATTTAGCTGGTATGATAATTTGGTACATGGCTGAGGCTGGAAACAAGAAGAGAGGACATGGTTTTGACATTAGCGTTCAAGAGCCAAGGTGTAGTTATTTCAGACAATGAACCCAAGAAGAACTTAAGGCACACTGATTATTATAGTTTAGCTACTATGCATCAGATGGGGTTCATGAAGGTGGATAGAAATTGGGAAAGGAAAGGACATCTAGAGGACAGGGCAGCTGATATTGGAGCTACTGCACCATCAGTAGGTGGTCCATCAGTGAGGCATCCTTCACCTGAGCCTAATAGATCATCATCACTACCAGCACCTACTCCAGCACCTGCATCTGTTTCTGTTCCTTCATCTGGCTTTTCTGATGCTATACAATTAAAGGAACTCTTTGCTAGTCATAAAGAAGAGATGAAGATTGAACTAGATAGTAGACTTTTGAGCTTAAGGGAAATGTACTATTCCTTGGAAGATAGAGTAAGCAGAATTGAATCATCCTTTGGGACTTCTTCAGAAGCCTTGAAGACTGATCTTATGCATATTTTTGAGAAGATCAAGGACATTGGAGGAGATTCTGATACTTATTCTAAGTGCAATGCAGAATTACAAGAGAAAATTACAGTTGTATCTGCTTTTATTGACAGAAGACTAAATGATTTTATCAAAATCCAAAGTGAAGGAATGTGAATGATCATAGAAGAGCTCAAAAGACTTCTTAGATTTTGATGTTATTAGCTTTTGATGTTTGACTTACATTTTGATGTACTTACTCTTTGATGTTTAGTTTGTATTTTTGATGCAATGAAGTATTTTGACTTTATAAATGATGTAATGAAGTATTTAACTTTATGAATGATGTAATGAAGTTTTGACTATTCAATGAATATCATACTTGAATTTTGATAATTGACTTGGACTTTGTTTTGAACTTTAAATTTGATTCCTATGATTGATGTTAATTTAAGTCTTAATGCACTTTCTAAACCTTTTTGTTGATTACAAAAAAGGGGGAGAAGAGATTCTTGTATATGCATAAAATAATGAGAGAAGAGATACTTATATATGCATAATCAATTAATGAAAGAATGGTACTTATATGCATGTTAAATGGAATTAATATCACATGGAATTAAGATATGCATAAAAGTTTCAATGAACTTAGCATATGCACACACATAGGGGGAGCTACCACATTAAGGAGGAGCTTAACCTTAAATGTAAATACTTTGACAATTATGCATATACTCAATGTTTTTGTCATCATCAAAAAGGAAGAGATTGTTGGAAAAATTATTGAGAAATTATTTACCCAATTATTGATTTTGATGATTAACAAAAGCCATGAGTATATTCATTGTATTTCTGATAGATTTGATAAGTGTTTCAGGAATTAAGATTGGTTATTTATTCAAATGGCACTTAGAAATCAGTTTTGAACCAAGTTTCAATGGAATTTATTTAAGTTCAGAACTTGGAGCCGACACTTAGAACCATTAGAGCTGACTCCATAGTGTATCAAAGAAGTTGTATATTTTCAGCACGGTTCGGAGTCGACACCTAGAGTTTCGGAGCCGACACCTGAGGTTTCGGAGCCAACACATGAAAAGGTGGAGCCGACTCCAACTTGAGATATAGAGAAACTGTTTTCTGCTTCAGAAGCCGAAGCCGACACATGGATTTCGGGAGCCAACTCTAACCTGAGTTACAGAGACTGTGTTTTTGGAGGAATTCTCGTTGCCGACACATCAGAAATCGGGAGCCGACTCCAGTTTGCGGGGAGTCGACACTTTGCAAAGTCGGAGTCGACTCTACATCAAATCAATTTTTGCTATTTATGGAAATACGATCTGGAGCTGACACATGAAAAGTTGGAGCCGACTCCAACCTGTCAAGGACGATTTTCAAAAGTGCCAGATCGGACTCTAACGGATATATTTTCTTACCTAACTCTCAACGGATACATTTCTTTGCATAAGGAAGCATCCAAGGTACTTTGTAACGACTATTTCTCACATAATCTCAGATTAAGACTCTATAAAAAGGGGATTCGTCTGTTTGAAAATGAGAACGAAAAAAAGAGGAAAAATAGAGAAAAGAAAACTGAAAATAGAAAGAGAGAAATCATCTAGTTTTCAAGAGGGAAAATCTCTGTGCTTAAGGCCAATTGTTATTGAGAGATAGAAGAGAAATCCAAAGCCTTCAAAGATCAAAATCCAAAGGATTTCATCCATTTTGAAGAAGAGGAGCTAGAGCCCTAAATCTTCAACTTTTCTTCAATGAGCCTCATTCAAGATTCAGAGTTCAAATCCAGTTAGCTCATTCAGAAGAAGAAAGGAAAAGAAGAAAAGAAGAAAAGCTCAAATCCACATTGCTTCAATTAGGCTTTTCTTACCTTTGTTTACTTATATTGCTTATTTGCTCATTTAAGGAGCTTTCCATTATTGTAAACATTAAATTGATTTGGTGTTTACTAATTCAATCAAGGGGATTGAATTAGTTGAGGTAGTTTACCTCGGGAACAAGCTCGTTTAACTTGGGTTTGGGTTTTGTGCTGGTAAACCCATGAAAACCGGCTGGGTTCGTTGTGACCCCGTGTAAAACAATAAGTTAGAGTTGTGAGCTTGTAAAACAACTCAACTGTAATCAGTGAATTATAGTGTGGATCCAAGAGTTGCTTGGGAGTGGACGTAGGTATGGGATACACCGAACCACTATAAATCTTTGTGTGTTTGTCGTGCTTTTTGTCTCTATCTCTCTCTCTTTTTGTGCTTTAAATTATTGCATCACTTCACTAGTATACATAATCCTTGTGATATTTGGTTTAAAGTTTTAAGTGTTAAATTTTTAAAGAACCCAATTCATCCCCTCCCCTCTTGGGTTGTCATCTGGGCCAACAGAAAGAGTCTAACAAAACCTTTTCTTTTTAGATTTCTAGAGGTATTTATTTTCTCTCTAGGAACTATGGATCTTCAACGCCTGCAATTTTTCATGGGAATGACCAAGGAACGAGTTGGTCGTGTATGAAGACCGTTGACACCTAAGACCGACGCCTGAGTTGGCATGAAGGCGGACTTACCATGAAGTCCACATACAAGACCAACCATAAGGTTGGCTTCTAAGGCCGATGCCTGCATCGGCACTAAGCCTGGCCCCAGAGTCGGCCTCGTACTAACTCAGAGATTCACTCCAGCTTCGGAACATGCCACCCTTTCGAGCCTGCTCAACGCGGGCAGGCAAGTACTCTGACCTTGACGAAGATGAGGCAACCCCATCATGAATCCTTACAAGTGCATACTATGAAAGCTAAGTATCAAAAAAAAAAATTTCAGAGACTTCAACATTTGAGAGAAAATTTGCTTTTCAGTACTTATCAAAATGTCTACAAATGCCGACTTGAGTCGAACTTTAGTACAAAAGTAGGGAAAGAAAAGGGTAAAGAGAGGTCTTCAAGCATCGGCTGGCGCTGACCCACCACTGGCCGATCTCTGCGTTGTGGGCGGCACCTTAGCTCCTCATCACCGTCAGACTCGAGGTCATTAAGGCTGGGGATGCCGAAGACCCTTGCCGCCTTCTCCTTGCACTCCTGGAAGCCTTGGAGATAGACGTCGACCGAGGCCTCTGCCAGCTCATCCAGGAAGGCCTCGGAGCCCCGATAGTGCTCTACCGCTGCCCTTTTGGCCGCTGTGGCCTTCTTCTCGGTGGCTTGTGTCCTTATCTCGGCGGCTCACACCACCACCTCCATCTCTGCCACCCTTTGGAGGGCCTCATGTTTATCTTCCACGGCATCGGCTACCCTGGCGTCGGCCATTCGGGAGATCTCCTTGGCATCGTTGGCCACAACTCGGCCACCTTCACCTCAAGATAGAGAGAGTGGAGGCGGAGATCTTGGGCTTCAATCATCACCTTGGCGATGTTCAATCTCTCCTCGGCAACCCGGGCACACTCGAGCTCAGTCGCCGCCCGACGCCTTGCCTCCTCAAGCTTCTCTGCCCGCTCAGCTCGAGCTGCCCCCAATGCACCCTCGGCCCTCTCAGCCAGGGCCCAAGCATCGACGACCTCTTGTTGAGCACGACGGAGGGTCCTATCGCCTCGAAGAGTGACCTCCCTTGTGGCGGACATGGAGTTTACCAACTGCACGAAGAGGGTCTCTGTCAACATGCAAGGAAATTAGAAAATATCATGAAGAAGAAAAATACTTACCCATAGTAGAGCCGCATAGGCGTCCCAGAAGAAGGCGGAGCCTCCCTGGTGATGGAGCTCCTCCTAGAACTTTGGTAGATAAACTTGGGCCAGCAGCCGCTCCACCATGCGGCCATGATTTATCAGCGGTGGCCGGGATGGGATTGCCCTGATCCCACCTCCCTCCGCGGGCTCAGCCAACGCTGAAGTCGTGGGCATCGTGCCAGAGGCCGACGACATCTCCTCTATCGATGGCCCTGCTGCCGTCGGACATTCCTTGCCTGCCTGCTCCCCTGTCGGTAGGCCTCGTCAGGGTCGATTCAGCAGCCGGGCGAACCGGCTCCGTGCCCGAGGTGGCCGGCTCCGCGGGTGGGGGGATCACCTTGACCCTAGGCTGCTCTGGAGGCGACTCGGCAGTGAGATCAATCGGTGGGGCAGCCCCCTTACTCGCCTAGGGCTCGCTGGAGGGAGGGATCAGTGATTGAGAATGAGTCCTCTTCCCCGACCCCTCGGCATCGCCGGCAGCCCTCTTCCTCTTGGCCACTTCCTTCCTCACGACGTCGATCGGTAGCCTCATGGCTACATATACCAGAAATTGATCAGTAAAAAAAAAATCTACGACCGCTCACCATCACTTGGGAGGATGCCGGCGAGTCGGAGGTTCTCCTCCGATAAGAGCTTTTGGCAGGGGAGGGGGGCTCTCGAAGGATAGCAACTGCTCGTGCACCTCTTAGTTCCTCAGGACTACCATCAAGTTTTGTTCAGCTCTAAGTTTGGGTCCCCCCAATCTTGCCTCACTCCCTCGAAGTTTGCATAGAAGAACCAGGTCTTCCACCTTTTGATGGATGTGGGGAGGCTCAGCCTGATGGCTTAGTCAAGCCTGGGAGTAAATAACCACCAACCAGAGCTAGCCTGGTGCGGAGGGTGTAAAAGCTATAGAATAGAGACACTCGGGCCTCTATGCCCTAGAGGCCGCATAATACCATGATGCACAGATGGTCCGAAAGGAGTTCGGGACCAACTGCGCAAGCACTAGGGCATACCTACGGAGAAGTTCGACGATGAAAGGGTGGAGAGGAAGCCGGAGACCCACCCTAAGGAACTCCTTGTACAAGGAAACTCCTCCGGACGAGGAGGTCACCCTGTCACTGGGTCCAGGAGTGATTAGCCGGAAGTCCTCGGGTTTTGTCACGGGGTGGGTCTTGGCCTTCTTAATTTCTTGAGCAAGTTAACCCCGTGTGGCGCTAGAACCCCACAATCTAGCCAGCCTTCCCACTATCGAGACAAGACTGAGTATAAACACTCCTTTCATTGATTTCCCACATGATACAAGACACACAGAGACCCGCCCACTAGTCTTTTCCCTAACTGGTGTGTCATTCTTCTGCCCGAAGGCTTACATATATAGCTCATGCAGCAGACAATTCCCCAATCGTTGGGAAGTTCCGACAACTGACTGGCCAGTGTCTCAATCATGCCGCACAAGCAGTTTAGGTACCACCCTTCTCTTGAGAACAGCACGACACAACCAGCACAGTGCCAAGGCAGTTCTGGGAACCACCACAGATGCCTTGTTTGAATCCCACCAACTGCATGGCACAGCCTTAGACACATGTTCTAGGCTATTATGGGAACCACCCCTACTGCCCTGCGTGTCCACGGGTTCCTCGGCATGCACCCCTTCATGCCTTCATGTCAAGGCTCCAAGCCCAACATGTTTATTCACGGCCTAAGGCACCATTGTCTGCAAATGACATTTCATAGCAATGGCATTCCTGCATTGTGGCCATCTTCGCGCTCGTCCTTGAGACTGGGGCGTCTACTCGCTCTCCTCAATATTCGATCGCAGCCTCCAGCCATCTGCCACCTCGGGAGTTTTAGGGATCTAAGCAACGTTGCAGACTGACCCAGGCCCTGCGCGCGCCGCCCCACCAGATGCCACGCATAGCCTGGCCCCGTGCGGTCCCTAGCGCACATGGCATGCGCTCGCACTGCAACAACCTCACTGACAGCACCGTGCTGCCAGTGCCGTGCGGCCCGCGCCATGCGACCAAGTCCCTCTCGGCCAAGGCCCCCCCGTGCCTGGTGCCAGACAAGTCCTGCACGACTGATGCCACACGGTCAATGCCTTAAGCAACCAAGGCCCTCCTCGGCCAAGGTCCTCCGCAGCCAAGGCCCTACTCAGCCAAGGCCTTCTTCCAACGTTGTGCGGCTCCACTCCGCGCGGCTAACACCTTGCGCAACCAAGGCTCTGCTCGGCCAAGGTCCTCCGTGCTACCAAGGCCCTGCTCGGCCAAGGCCTTACCTGGTCCACGCCACGCGGCCCCTCTTCGCGCGGCCATGCACAGCCTCACCTACGCCACATTGTCCTGTATAAGCCTTTTGCAACCTCCTACCGCACTGCCCAGGACGGGCCCTTCATGGCCCCTATACAGCCCAAAAGACCGTTACAAACCACCCCCACCAAAAGAACCCGACGTCCTCGGATAGATGGTTGATGAGGGCTCACCCCATTGAGCAACCTTAGGTGGTACCACTGACACTACCTCAAGCCTTCCTCTCGAATAGATGCAAGGCGGGTACCTTGGCACTTATCAAAGCCACATGCCAAGTGCCTTGCGGAGTCCATCTCCGCTTTGCGAATAGAATCTGTTCCATCTTCCTCTCATCACCACTGAGAATAACACCCATATTTGGGATATTGATAACTTCATCAAGTAAATGTATCGCCAAAAATGACTTACAAAGTCATTAGGGGGCATTCCATCCACCTTCACTCGCCAATGGATATCAAAGGTCATGCCCATCATAGCCCAAGATTGGGAAATCACCATCTTGATCCGACTTTGAATGCTTGGAAGCTTCAGCCAAGTCAAGGGAGTTACACAACAAAGTATGACCTGAGTCCTTCATAGAAATGACCCGATCCCCATTGATTCCTATCCAAAGAACATCAACAGGGTTCAATCCTTGGTTGCTTCTCATGGTCAAGCCACCCCTTAAACTGTCGAAGGCAATCCAAAACCACAAGCATCCAACCGAAAAATCTCTTTCATTAGGAATTCATATCCTGCCGTCCCATACCAACATCAACACAAACTCTTCTGAACAGAAATATTTCTCCAGAATCTTTGTAAGTAGGCTCTGATACCTTTGTCACGGGATGGGTCTTGGACTTCTCAATTTCTTGAGCCAAGTTAACCCCGTGCGGTGCTAGAATCCCACAATCTAGCCAGCCTTCCCACTATCGAAACGGGACTGAGTATAAACACTCCTTTCATTGATTTCCCACATGATACAAGACACACAGAGACCCGCCCACGGGTCTTTGCCCCAGATGGTGTGTCATTCTTCTGCCCGAAGGCTTACATATATAGCTCATGCGGTGGACAATTCTCCCAACCACTGGAAAGTTCGACAACTGACTGGCCAGTGTCTCAGTCATGCCGCACAAGCAGTTTAGGAACCACCCTTCTCTTGAGAACAGTACGACACGACCAGCATAATGCCAAAGCAGTTCTGGGAACCACCATAGATGCCTTGTTTGAATCCCGCCAACTGCACGGCATAGCCTTGGACACATGTTCGAGGCTGTTATGGAAACCACCCCTACTGCCCTGCGCATCCACGGGTTCCTCGGCATGCACCCCTTCATGCCTTCATGTCAAGGCTCCGAGCCCAACATGTTTATTCATGGTCTAAGGCACCCTTGTCTACAAATGACAGTCCACAACCATGGCATTCCTACGTCGTGGCCATCTCCATGCCCATCCTTGAGACCGAGGCATCTACTCGCTCCCCTCAATATTCAGTCGCGGCCTCCAGCCATCTGCCACCCCGGGAGTTTGAAGGATCTAAGCAACGTTGTAGACTGAGCCCAGGCCTTGCGCGCGCTGCCCCACCAGATGCTATGTGCAGCCTGGCCTCGTGCGGTCCCTGAAGCACATGCCATGCGCCCGCACTGCAGCAACCTCACTGACAGCGCCGTGCTGCTAGTGCCGCGTGGCCCGCGCCACGTGACCAAGTTCCTCTTGGCCAAGGCCCCCCTGTGCCGAGTGCCAGACAAGTCCCGCATGGCTGATGCCGCGCAGCCAATGCCTTAAGCGACCAAGGCCCTCCTCGGCCAAGGTCCTCCGCAGCCAAGGCCCTACTCAGCCAAGGCCTTCTTCCAGCGCCGTGTGGCTCCACTTCGTGCGGCTAACACCTTGCGCAACCAAGGCCCTGCTCAGCCAAGGTCCTCCGTTCTGCCAAGGCCCTGCTTGGCCAAGGCCTTCCCTGGTCCACGCCACGCAGCCCCTCTCTGTGCGGCCATGCATAGCCTCACCTGCGTCACATTGTCCTGTATAAGCCTTTTGCAGCCTCCTGTCGTGCCGCCCAGGACGGGCCCTTCACGACCCCTATACAGCCCAAAAAGACCATTACATGTATCCTATAGGCTATCCTAAGGGACTTTAGATCGAAGGGGGTAACGGTGGAGGCTATCCCTTCCGGGCTTTCCCTGCTAACCCTGAGTGGCCAGGTGGAGGGCGACGGTGGAACTGCAACTGCCGGACAGCCCTTGGTCAGGGTCTTGCCGGCAGCCCGCAGCTGTGCTATAGGAACCTGATCCTTGGAGGAAGAGGAGGAGGTCAAGGATGAAGATGAGGACGAGGAGGCCAAGGAAAAGAAGAAAGCTAGGAAGGTCGGGAGGACTGACCTGGGTGAAGGAAGGGGGTAGCAAACACAGGGTTTCAGAGAAGAAGGTCTTGGAGGGAGTCTGAGCTTGAGGGAAGAAGAAGAGGAGTCCTTGGAGGCGTGAACGGCTGAGGTCAGGACGAAACCTCCCTTTTATACCCATTTTTTCAAAATGTCCTGCCTGATTCGACCTACCATGTGGATGCCTGCCACCGAGTGAGGCACCTCGGTAACCATCAGGCGCGCCGTGAGCATGATCTGCAGCCAATGATGGGACGTTGATGACACCAGCCTTATGATGACGATCACCTTTTCGTGGAGTCCAAAGGGTTTCCTTGGTTTCAAGGAGAATCCTACCGAATCCGACCATGAGGGATTACAGGACGATAGCGTTACAATGCCCCATATCATCTGCATTGAAGAGGCATTGTTCCTCGGGGACACGTGCCCCTCTCCGTAATTAATGGCATGTGGGGATCAGCCACCTAGGGATGGCAATTTTTCCCATTTGGCCGTTTACCCGACCGGTACCATTTTTAACGGGTCGGGAAATTTCCGGTCTAAACGGCTTAACGGGTAACGGGAATTTTTGTTAACGGTTAAACGGGTAAACGACCCGGGAACAGTATTCTCCGCCCCATCCCCATTTACTCATCCCCGTCCCTGTTAACTTTAATATAATATATTTAAATTATATATATATATATATATATTAATATATAAAAATAATATATATAATCCTAATTCTTACTCTTTCTTATTTCACGTAGCCGTCTCTTGCTCTTTCTTTTTTCACACAACTAATCTGAAGTTCTGAACTGGTATACTCATCTCTTTAGAGAGGTATCTCTTTATTTATTTCTTTGAAATTTGAATATATTTTTTTTACGGTTGTTACGTTGAAAATCTTCATTTTTTGATTTTTTTTCTTGTTTGTTGTTTTCTTTCTCACTTTTCATTTTCTTCTTTCTTATCCCAGAGTCGAAGAATCTCTTATATATATCAATATTATCATCTTGATTAGTCTCCATCTTATCTAAATGGATAAACGGGTACCCAATGGGTACCCGTTTACCCATTCGGGTATCCTCGTCTCCGTCCTGTTAATTATAACGGCTTAACGGGACGAGAAACGAGAATATTTTTTCTAATGGGGACGGGGACCGGTATAGACCGTCCCCGACCATCCCCAGGCCGTTGCCATCCTTACAGCCACCGAATGATTGTACGCCCCTTTCGATAGATGGGAAACATAACCACGCCAGCTCAGGGGCGGAGGGCATCTAATGTGGCCGATCAATCCATGTTAGGGCTAACGGACGAGATAACTGACGGAGACGAGGGTTAGATGGGCAAAACCATTTAGCGGGGATCCCTAAGGCCCCCATCTAATCTAGACGACCTCAAGACCAATGCCAAAGTCGGACTCCAAGATCGACGCCAGAGTCGGCCTCCAAGACCGACGCCTGAGTCGGTTTCCAGCACCGATGCCTGAGTCGGTTTCCAGCACCGACTCCAGAGTTGGCCTACAGCGGCCTCCATGTGACCCGTTTGACACCTGCAGTCGCCATGCGGCCCACCTATCACCTACAATTGCACGTAGCTTTCGCGACCGCTACCCATTACGATGCATGCCCGATAAGACCAAACCTACCTACTGCCTGCGGTGCTGCGCCAGATGAGGGGATGGCAGGCTATCCCTGACAGGCTCAAGGATAGTTGCGACTTGTCCCTATCAGCCTTGCCGCCTATCCTTTGCTGGGTGATGTCGTCTCAGAATCAACAACCTTCTAAAAGAGGGTATGAGGGACTTCTGAACAGGTATAAGAACCTTCGCTCATGATGAGAAGGGGATCTGAACTCTAAGTTTTTAACTAAGTCTTTTAGTCTATTACTCATATCTATTTTTTGAGTTACTCACTTGAGCATCAGAGGGTCTCCACTGAAGCAACTGATCTTCGGGGACATTCTTGCAATATTCTTGCTCAAAGAGGAGGCATTTGAAGATTCTCAGATCCATCCTTATCATTCTTTGGATCCTCACTCTTGTCCAATGTTCGAAGAAAGTGATTTGATGGTAACAAATTGTTGGGGGGTAAAATCATCATTGCATTGATAATCATGCAAGGGGGTTAAGACCGACCCCATCCCTCCGCCTGCTACAATATGTCTCCGACGAATAAGCTAAGCTAATGTGGTCCGTCAGGTCATGCGACCTTCCGAGCTTCCTATAGCTCGTTTTCCCCGAGCCTCCCATGGTTCGGCTTCCCCCGAGCTTCCGTAGCTCGGCTCTCTCCGGGCTTCCATAGCTCGACTCTCCCGAGCTTCCTGTAGCTCGTTTTCCCCCGAGCTTCCTATAGCTCGTTCTTCCCGGGCTCCCATAGCTCAGCCTTTTTCGGGCTTCCATAGCTCGGCTCTTCCTGAGCTCTCATAGCTCGGCTCTCCCGAGCTTCCTATAGCTCGTTTTTCCCGAGCCTCCATGGTTCGGCCTCCCTGAGCTTCCATAGCTCGGCCTTCTCCGGGCTTCCATAGCTCGGCTCTCCCGAGCTCCCCATAGCTCGGCTCTTTCCAGGCTTCCATAGCTTGGCTCCCTCTGGGCTTCCATAGTTCGGCTTTCTCCGAGCTTCCATAGCTCGGCTCTCTCCGTGCTCCCATAGCTCGGCTTCCCCGAGTCTCCCATGGCTTGTTTTTCTCGAACTACCTATAGCTCGACTTCACTGAGCGATCCATGATCCAATACTTGCCCCCGCGGAACCTAGCACGGGAGAGCCTAGACCTATCGTAACAGCATCCCAGGCAAAGAATTATGTTGAAGAGTGATCTAGAGCCTAATACGGCTACCTGGGACCTACACATCTACCAGATCTCGGGCCATCAAGGAGCTCTCCCAGCCGTTGATCCCTTAAGAAACAAGATACGGATCCCACCGGCCCCACAACGGCCTGATTCCATTCATCTCTATATCCTAACAACTTTTGAACCTTCCAGAAGGTGCTCAAGATCTAAATGATTGCCTATAATACGACACCCCCAGATTCTCTCAGGTATGTGCTCACTGCCCCCGGCTCACTCTCACTCTCTCACTCTCCCCAGCTACTCGTCGACGCTCCTCCTAGAGCTCCTGATCGGCCGCCCCTGGAAAGACTCCCCGAAGAGATCCACCTCCCCATTTTCTGTTGATCACCGATCCCCCCACTGACTTGAGTGTCGGAGGGTCTTCCATGGAGGGCCACCCCCAACGCCTCTCGCGTGAGGACTTCTGTGCAGGTCTGCCCTAGGAGGAAGCCCAGACCAGGAGATCGATCGCGCCCGAGTCAGAGGATGGATCCCGGCGGCAACAGATTGGCGTTAGAGGAAGGGCCTCAAGTCCCGTTAAAACTTGAAGAAAGGAGATAAGGATCTCGATCTGGAGTAGAACCTCTCCAATGGCTAATCGAAGAAGAGCAACCTCTGAAGCCCAAGACCAGGTCACCTCCCAGAGACCTGATCCGGTGAGCAGTATGGCACCACAGCCTCCACCGATTGAAACCCCATCACCACCAGCCATCCCGGTGACCCAGGACTAGTTCGTCACGCTGGTCTAGCAAGTCTAGGCCCTAACCCACCTGGTTCAGGAGTGTTTTGCAGCTCCTCCCGCTCCGCACCTTCATAAGGAGGCCGCAACTCCTTCCTCTCCGGCGACCTCCTCCTCCGGTCCACATGAAGCTATGGACCCCCCGCATCATCCTAGAGGGGACAAACCAGTCCCGCGAGGCGGCTACGACAGGGATCCTCCCATATCTCGGCGAGCCTGGACCCTTTCCCCGGTGTCCTCCCACCATGATTCGATGCCATCCCTACGCTCTCCCCGCCCAGCTCCTCCTCTTACTGCTGAAGAGGAGATCCATCGATAGATCTGGGAGATGCATCAGGAGCTGGACGCCGCCAAGCAGGCCCATCCGCCTTAGCCCAAAGCGGAGCAGGGCGTCCCTTTCTCCAAAGGGATCATGGAGGAAGTGATTCCCTCCCATGTCAAGCTACCAACCATCGAACCCTACCACGGCTCTTCTAACCCTGATGACCATCTCAGCAACTTCCGGTCAATAATGATGTTCCACGGAGCATCCGACGCGATCCTCTGCCGTGCCTTCCCCTCCACCCTCAGAGGATCTACCCGAACCTGGTTCAACGCCTTGAAACCGGGTTCCATTGAATCATTTGATGAGCTGAGCCGCCTTTTTATTGGCCAGTTCGTCAGCAGCCATCGTCACCGACGGAGATCTGACTCCCTCTCCGAAGTCAAGTAGAGAGAGGGGGAGTTCTTGAGAAATTATCTTGGCCGCTTCAATAAGGCCATGCTGGAGGTGGACCACCTTAATCATGAGTGGCTATGTCCGCCTTGGCGGGGGGAGTTTCGAAGGAGAGTGATTTCTACTTGGCGATAAAAGTCAGCTACCCCCCAAACCTCTCCAACATGATGGCCCTGGAAGACAAATACGCTAGGGTCGAAGAGTCGCAGAGAGCTGCCCACGCCGAGCTAGCAAAGAAGAAGGAGCCCAAAGGTCCCGACAGGCACCGACCCATCCGTCGACCGAGTCCGGCTCGCCGCCAAAAAGCTTCCCTACTGCCGCTGAGGAATCACTCCCAGAGCCCACCCAGGTGATTCGACCATTACACTCTGCTAACCGTGCTCCAGGCACAGATCCTCATGGAGATAGAGCGCCAGCTCCCCCGGCCAACTCCTCTCTGGGGGAACCCAACCCGAAGGGATCCCACCAAATACTGCCGCTACCACCGGGAGCACGGCCACGACACTGAGGAATGCTGGCAGCTGAAAAATGAAATCGAGAGGCTGATCCAGTGGGGCCGCCTGAACCAATTCAGGAGGGCTCCCGAGCCAGGACAAGGGGGGGACCGCCAGCCCGAGCTTCAACAACCTCCTCCTCCACCAAATCTGCCTATGATCGGCCACATCAACATGATCGAAGAAGCCGGCGACTCGAACTCCAGGAATGGTGACGAGGGATCAGTGCCAAAGAAGGCACGGACGGGCGAGCTCTCTTTCTCTGACTACGATCTCCGAGGGATACAGTTCCCCCATGATGATGCACAAGTTGTATCCCTCAATTTAAATAACTATGATGTAAGCCGGATCCTTGTTGACAGTGGAAGTTCGGTGAATGTTTTGTACCTCGATGTGTTTGCCAAGATGAAACTATTCACGGAAAACCTTCGAGCTATGGATTCCACCCTAATGGGATTCACAGGCGACGTCATCATCCCGTAAGGGGTCGTCACCCTGACGGTTTGCGCAGGAGCCTGGCCCCTTGTAGCCACTGTTCACACGGACTTCCTAGTGACCAAACTTAGGTCCCCATACAACGCAATATTCGGCAGACCCGGCCTGATGTCCCTCAAGGCAGTTGTCTCCATCCCACACTTGTCCATGAAATTCCCCACCGGGCAGGGAGTTGGAGTTGTTCAAGGAAGTCAAACCATGGCTCGGCAATGCTTCGTTACCAGCCTTCAGTCCAGAATGCCAGAGGTTGATGGGCTGGACGCTCGAGAGGATTTCGCCGAACAGTGAGGAGAACCAGCCGAGGAGCTGGAGGAAGTGCCGTTGGATGAGGCTCGTCCTGACCAAATCATAAAAATTGAGTCGCTGCTAAAAGGCGAACCTCAGCGCAGATTGATCAAATTTCTCTGAAGCAACGCTGACGTCTTCGCCTGGTCCGCCTCTGACATGCCGGGGATCAGCCCTGAGGTTCTCATCCATCGTCTCAACGTGGATGAGATGCACAGGCCCATCAAGCAGAAGAAGAGGAGCTTTGCCCCAGAGCGGCAGAAGGCTATTGAAGAAGAAGTTGATAAACTCATCAAGGCAAACTTCGTCCGGGAGGTAAACTACCCGAGCTGGTTATCAAATGTCGTCATGGTGAAGAAGTCGAACGGCAAGTGGCGGATTTGCATCGACTTCACCGACCTCAACAAAGCCTGCCCGAAGGACAGCTTCCCTCTTCCCCGGATCAACCAGCTTGTGGACGCCACCTCAGGTCATCAAATGCTGACATTCATGGACGCTTACTCCGGCTACAATCAGATCCGGATGGCCCTTGAGGATGAAGAAAAGACTGCCTTCATAACCGACCGAGGTACTTACTGTTACCGTGTCATGCCTTTTGGTCTTAAAAATGCAGGGGCCACCTACCAAAGGCTGGTTAACAAAGTGTTCAAGGAGCAAATCGGCCGAAATATGGAGGTGTATGTCGACGACATGCTAGTTAAAAGCAAAGAAGCATCACAGCACGTCGAGGACCTCTCAAAGAGCTTTGCAACGCTCCGCAAGTATAGGATGAAGCTCAATCCAACCAAATGCTCCTTCGGCGTTAACTCTGGGAAGTTTCTTGGCTTCATGGTCTCCCAGTGAGGTATCGAAGCTAATCCCCAGAAGATTCAAGCTCTTCAACAAATGGCGCCTCCGGCATCTATTAAAGAAGTCCAGCGCCTAACTGGGAGGATAGCGGCTCTCAACCGCTTCGTGGCGTGCTCAGCCGAAAGATGCCTCCCCTTCTTCAAAACCCTCCGGTCGGCTAAGAACTTCCAGTGGACCCCCGAGTGTCAAAAATCATTTCAAGATCTCAAAAAGTACCTCGGCTCGCCCCCACTCCTCAGCAGTCCAAGCCCAGGTGAGACACTGTTCTTGTATTTGGCTATTTCAGAAGGTGACGTCTGCTCGGTGCTAGTTAGAGAGGAAAGCAAGGTCCAGAAGCCGATTTACTATGTCAGCAGGCTACTTCGCGATGCGGAGACAAGATATAGCAGAATTAAAAAGATGGTGTTGGCCTTGATCACCTCAGTTCGGAAGCTGCGACCGTACTTCCAGGCGCATTCTGTGACGGTCCTGACTGACCAACCCATCAAGGCGGTAGTCCACACCCGGATACATCAGGGAGAATGACCAAGTGGGCCGTCGAGCTGAGCGAGCATGATATCCACTTTCAGCCTCACCCGGCCATCAAAGCTCAGGTGTTAGCCGATTTCCTCCTCGAGTGTACCATTCCGGAGGACGGCTCCACCCCTGACTCCCCCGAAGAACCTAAATCTGGTGCCCGGTGGCTCCTCCATGTCAACGGGTCATCTAATGCTCATCGCTCCAGTGCGGGCCTGGTTCTCACCAGTCCGGAGGGGGCGACCTTTGAATATGGCATCCGCTTCTCCTTCCCGGCCTCCAACAATGAAGCCGAGTATGAAGCCCTGCTGGCCGATCTCCAAATTGCCCGCAACCTGAAGGTGGAGAAACTTAATGCCTTCACCGACTCCCAGCTAGTGGAAGGTCATGTGCGAGGAGAGTTTGAGGCTTGGGAACCAAACATGATCCGATATCTTCAAGAGGTGCGGAGCCTACTCTCCCATTTTTCCGAGTTTGAGATTATTTAGATTCCTAGATCCGAGAATGCCCGTGCTGACCTGCTGTCCCGATTGGCGACCGCGGAGTCAATGGACGCCGAGCAAAAATTCCACCTGGAGACTTTAGAGAAACCCAGCATCACGGAAGTCGACCAAATAATGCAAGTTGAGGCTGAACCATCATGGTTCGACCCCATTCTGAAGTACCTCAAAGAAGGGTCGCTTCCACCCGATCGGAGAGAGGCTAGAAAACTAAAGCTGCAGGCCACCCATTATGTACTGATCGATGATCAACTCTACAAACGGTCCTTCTCCATGCCACTGCTCAGATGTCTCCGCCCGTCTGAAGCAGATTATGCTCTCCGAGAAGTGCATGAGGGGATTTGCGGCAACCATCTGGGAAGCCGGTCCCTATGTCACAAGGTGCTACGACAAGGCTACTATTGGCCG
Source organism: Calamus simplicifolius (assembly GCA_900491605.1). Taxonomy (NCBI): domain Eukaryota; kingdom Viridiplantae; phylum Streptophyta; class Magnoliopsida; order Arecales; family Arecaceae; genus Calamus; species Calamus simplicifolius. The sequence continues at coordinate 117,568 of UESW01001466.1, forward strand.
ACCATGCAAAAGGATGCAGACGACCTTGTCCGAACTTGCGACCCGTGCTAGAGGCACTCGAGCATTCAAAGACTCCCCTCCGCCAGCCTGGTTCCTATATCCTCTGCTTGGCCCTTTGCCAAGTGGGGGATGGACATCCTCGGCCCGTTCCTGCTTGCCACAGGGCAGCGGAAATTTCTATTTGTCGCCATCGACTACTTCACTAAATGGGTCGAGGCGGAGGCGGTTGCGCAAATAACCAAGGCATGGGCCAGATATTTTGTATGGAGGTCCATCATCTGCTGTTTCGGCCTCCCGCACACTATAATCACTGATAACGGCAGGCAATTCGATAACCCTAAGTTCTGCCAGTTCTGCGAAGAACACGAATCCGTCACCACCTCACCTCGGTCGGGCATCCGCAAGCCAACGGAGCAGCTGAAGTGACCAACAGGACTCTGCTTCAAGGGATCAAAGCTCGTCTCTCCAGAGCCCAAGGCAGGTGGGCGGACGAGCTGCACCACGTCCTGTGGGCCTACCGCACCACCCCAAGGGTCCCCACAGGCGAAACCCCATTCCGGATGGCCTTCGGCACAGAGGCCGTCATCCCAGTGGAAATAGGTCTCCCTTCGCTGTGGGTGGAAAGCTACTCGGAGGAAGCCAGCGACGAACAGCTCCGCAGGAGCCTCGACATGATAGAGGAGGTTAGGGAGAAAGCCCGGATCAGAGTGGCTGCCTATCAGCAAAGGGTGGCCCGCTACCACGCCTCCAGAGTCAAAGGGAAAGATTTCCTGCCCGGTGACCTTGTTCTCTGGAAAGCATCTGTCTCCAAACCGCTGGAGCAAGGAAAGCTGGCACCAAACTGGGAAGGCCCCTACCAAGTTGCGGAGATCGTTGGACCGGGGACCTACAAGCTGCAAGATTTGAGCGAAAAGTCCATCCCCCGAACCTGGAACTCAGACAATTTCCGTAAGTATTATCAATAGGGTATGTCCTTGATAGGCTCACCTCATTATACCTTATTATACCTTTCTGTCGGCACATGTTTTCGTAATTTACAACATGAATCATCATACATTATGTCGCCAAAAATTGCAAAAAGAAACAGGTGTTGCTTACCAATCCTCGGCACGACCGAGTTACCTATTTGAACAGGAAATCTCCGAACCTCAGCTGGGCCGAGCAACAAAATCTCCGAACCTCGGCTGGGCCGAGCAACAAATTCTTCGAACCTCGGCAGGGCCGAGCAACAAATTCTCCGAACCTCGGCTGGGCCGAGCAACAAATCCTCTGAACCTCAGCAGGGCCGAGCAACAAATCCTCCGAACCTCGGTCGAGCTGAGCAACAAATCCTTCGAACCTCGGCCGGGCCGAGCAACAAATCCTCGAACCTCGGCCGGGCCGAGCAAAAAATCCTCCGAACCTCGGCTGGGCCGAGCAACAAATCCTCCGAACCTCGGCTGGGCCAAGCAACAAATCTCCGAACCTCGGCTGGGCCGAGTAACAAAATCACCGAGTCTCGGCAGGACCGAGCAACAAAATCCCCGAGCCTAGATAGGGCTACAATCTTGAAGCCCCGGCCAAAACCGGAGTGCGTAAACCTTGGCCAAAGCCAAGGGCTATATTCTGCTGCTAGAAGCCCCGGCCAAAGCCGAGGAACGACCTTAACCACCGAATTCCTCGGGCCAACTGAGTGATATTCCCGTGCCCTGGTCGCGCCCGATGACCGAATCATCGGCCAAAAGAGCAAAGCCCTCGCGCCTTAGCCGCGCCCCAGGGCATCGTTTGAAGTAGGGTGACCTCTCGAATACCCTAAAAAAATAAAAATAAAAACAAAAACCTCCTGATACTCCGGAAGAAGTAAAGGATCTCCTTCTAAAGGACTTCCTAGGTCCGTCACTGGTCCAAATAGAGACCAGTGACCCCCCAAGAAAACTTGGTTCGAATTCGGGCAGCTGACAAGCCCCGGCTAACCTAAACATCCTTCTGAACTATGTCTTGATTCAGGTGGCTTACGAGCCCTAAACGAAACCCGCCCGTGATCTCCTAAAATTAGCTCGAACTCGGGCAGTTGATAGATCTCAATCAGATATGGGCAAATGCTTTGGAAACAATAGAATGCACAGTATGCCAAATCCTTATATTCATTGATTAAAAAGAGAGGAAAGACAACAACAGTAAAAGAAAGGAAAAGAAGCAAAAAGAGCCCTTGCTAAGGCTCACTGTCTTCTCCAGGAGCTGACAAGTCCTCCAAGCGCTGGGACAGCTCGGCAACTTGTCGGTGGAGAGATGCTATCTCCCCCTTTGTCGGTCCGCCACCCAGCGAAGGGCCGCGACCTCCCTCGTAGAGACAGCGACGTACTCCTCAACAGCCCTCTCGAGCCGTTCGTGGCTCGCGAAGGCCGACGCCAAGGCCTGGGCATCTACCGTGATAGTAGGGCGACTCCCCTCGGGACACATTGAACCATTGACCACTACGCCTGATCCGCCAGGTGACTGTCCTCCTCCTTGAAAAGTCATGTTGAAAGCTGTTCAAAGATTGAACCGAAGAAATGGCAAGCACCAGCACCCCGCTCGCCCATATTTATACTCTTCAGGAGAATATCCCGATCAGTCGGGCTATAAGTGCTGACTCATGAAAATTCGCCGCATGTCGCCGCTTCAACTGGCGCCTACAGAATCCGAAGGGCCACGCCCCATCCCGAGCAAGATTGGTAAATATCAATGATTGTTCGGGAACCCCCCTCCTTCCCTAGAGACGGGGTACTTTCCGATCTGCCGGCCCCTTGCAATAAATGCCCTCGACATTTCCCCAGGCTCTTTTAAACTAGCCGCCTTGTGGAAAACGTGAAGGAGAAAGAGCATCAGCACTTGACAATAACTCGTTCCCTCGGGAGTAGTCAAATCATAAATGGAGGGCGTGACCACGCACCGCCCGTTCTGCCTTGACGCTCCTCACCGAACCTCGCAGGAACCTGGTATCATGACTCATGGGCCAGGCAACTAATCTCCGAACCTTGGCAGGGCCAGGCAACTAATCTCCGAACCTTGGCAGGGCCAAGCAACCGTTCTCCGAACCTTGGCAGGGCCGAGTCACAGATATCCGAACTACAATAAGATCGAATCATGAATCTCCGAGCTTCAGCTAGAGTTAAGGAACATATTTTACCACCAAACAGTCTCTAAACCTCCGTCCAGACCCGGGCAGCTTACAAGCCCCGACTAGTTCGGATGGCACAGGATCCTCGTCTAGAGATGAGCGAGATGTCCTTATGCCCCATGGCCAACAACAACTTGGCACAAAAGAAATAGAAATTGAGAAATAGAGCAAAACTTTCTTTATTTCATTGCCACCGAAATCGATTACAACCGCCTGAGAGGCATTACAAGAGCATTGAAATGCATAAAATAAAGACGAGTACAAAACTCAGGCAAACTGCTCCAAAGCAGTTCTGGGCAACTGTGATGCTCCGGCGTTCGGACTGACAAATCAGACAAACCACGAAACGGTCAGCTCGCCTGGACAGTTGACGAAGCTGACCCTCCATGCCCCCCCTCGAATGAACCAAGAGGTCCAAAAGGAGGCATGGCCTGTGGATGCTGATTCTGAGGACCCGGGCAAACCAACCAGCTCCCCTAGGGCGGGATGCTGGATCGTAGGCCGCCACCCGACTGAGAAGCTCGGGGACCATCAGACCCCCGTTGCTCCCATATTTTCCTCCCCGTGGCAAGGATTCCCCTCAGAGAAGGGATAAGAATCCAGACCAGCGGAGGAGGGAGGCTCCGTGCGTGCTACGGGGGTGTCGATACACTTCCTACCTTGCGCCCCCCTGTAGCGAACCACAAAGGACACACGGGAAGCACATATGTGTGCTCTCCGTGTGATCTCTGCGGCCCTCCTGTGCGCTCTCCATATGATCTCCGGGGCTCATCCCCTCAGGGTGAGCCAATCTCCAGCGGCTCCTTCATCGCCCCAGCTATCCGGGGGAAAAAGGCTTATGAAAGGAAAGTTCGGTCCTCCCACTCGAAACACCAGAGAGATGGGCATTGTGGAAACTCCAACAGGGAAGGAAACTTTGAGGATGGCCTAACACGACCCCTCTTCCCCCTTTTTATAGGCAGAAATGAACCGGGAGCAGTTATCAAAGCCGGAAGCCTCGAGATTCAAAACACCTAACCCATGCCACCACGTGGCCTCCCCGGATGAAAGTAGTGCCCCATTGCGCGGCAAGCCCATTGCCTGAACCATGATGCACGCAAAGATTTCCTTTGATCCCGGATCATGGTTGTTAAACGCAGAAGATCGCCCGTCAATCCTACGGAAACTGACAGATCCAGGGGATCGTCCTACGAGAACGACATCCTCCAATGGTCGGCAAACGCTTGCATCACGCATCGAAACAACCCGCGTGGGAAAAGACCAACACAATAAAGGCCTCCCGGAAGGCTCTAGAGTAGCTTTTTACTGGCGTCAAAGCCGTATCATCCATTTTGGCAAAATGAAAATTGACTCGCCTGAGAAGAGATAGAACACTGACAAAGCAATTAAGGGGTGCGGACGTCGTGCGTTCCTTGGTAATGAACCCCTAGTCTGGTTGCGCGTAAGGCCTAGGCATCACCTAACCCCCCTTTGCGGGGCCGAAGCTGTTCCTATACTTCAAAAACCAATTGAAGTATCTGCTCCCAGCCGAGCTATTTTGTCCTTCAGCTCCAGCCGAGCTACAGAAGCCCTTCGGCTCCAGCGAGCTACTTTGTCCTTCGGCTCCAACCGAGCTACTTTGTCCTTCGGCTCCAGCCGAGCTACTTCATCCTTTGGCTCCAGCCGAGCTACCTTGTCCTTCGGCTCCAGCCGAGTTACTTTGTTCTTCAGCCCCAAAAAGGCTATCTCGCTCTTCAAATTTGGTCGAACCGCTGTGTCATTCGGCATAAGCCAAGTTAAATCGTCTCACACCCGGCTACGTTGACGTCCGACCTTTTCGTCGAGACAACCCCCACGCCTTGGCCTTTACCGGGATATTCCACCAAAACTCGAGACAAGAAACCATTCAGGGAAAACAAACAAATGAAAAACGGCCGATCCATTTATCGATCTCCGGTCAAACTACAAAACAAAAGAGAGGAAAGAAAACACATATGACCCCCCAAAAGGGTCAGGACTTGGGATCAACCCCAGCATCTCCTGCGGCCGCACCAGCAGGAGCGTTACTTGGCTCTCCCTTCTCGAAGGTGCTGCGACGGGATATGTCGGCAGTCGCATCAACTCCAGAATGGCATCGAGGTCGACATCAGATATTTCTCCATATTCGTCCTCCTCGACCCCCGGGGTGTATGCTTCATAATGTTCAGTATCTAGGCACGACAGGTCCAGGTCAGGGTAGGCCTGGGCAACCTTAGCCCTCGCCTCATCTTCGCCCAGCTGAAATGCATCAGCACAGGCGCCCTACGTTCGTCGGTGAACTCAGTGGATTTCTTGTACTCCTCCACCGCCGAAGAGGCCCGCACATTTGCCTCGGCTAGTTGCTTCTCCAGTTCGGAGATCCTTCGGAGCCTCAAGGCCCCTCCTCTCCGAATGCCTCCAACCGTCCCTAGAATTCCTACCTCATCTTATGCGTCTGCAGGCGAAAAGGCCGAGTAAAGCAAAAATCGAAAGGTCAGAATGAATGGATCCAATAGAGCCATACCTGCTCTTCCCGCCGAGCTAACTCGCCCTCTAGCACGTGAACTGTTGACCCAATTGAGGATTTTGATGATTAACAAAACTATTTGAGTATAACATTTGAAGTTACTAATGATTTTGATTAAGTTTTTTAGATTATAAGTCAACTTGATAATCAAAATCAAGAGTCAAATCAAGTTCTAGTTTGAATATAATGTCAAGGTAAGATTGCATACATTAGAGTCAACACATGGAATCACAGAGTCGACTCCGGAAAATGGCACAGACTTAGAGTCAACTCCGGGACTGTTAGAGCCAACTCTAAGAGAAAAGACAGAACGATGGTTTTTCAGGCCACGACTTAGAGTCGACTCCCAGACTGTTAGAGTCGACTCCAGAAGAATTTTGTGTCGACCCCAGAAAAGTCAAAGACGACTCTAGATCGAGTGGATTAAAGAATTTCGAGTTAGAGCCGACTCCAGAAAAGTTAGAGCCGACTCCAGAATGTCAGACACGGCTCCAGAACTGTCAGAATGACTCTAAACTTTAACTTTATCTATTTTAATCCCAACGGCTATTGTTATTTATGGATCTAATCCTACTTACACTTGTTTCTAATGGATAGTTTCAAACTATTTATGGATTAATCGGGATCTATAAGAAGAGGGTTTGTTGCATCCCAAAAAAAGAGACAAGAGAGGCAAAAAGAAAAGAATAGAGAAAATCTTTGAGATCTATCAGAAAAGAAAAGAGGGAAAACTTGTAAGGAAAGATCATACTGATTCCCCAAAAGAAGAGAGAGAGATTCCAAGCTTTTGCTGTTCTATTTCGAAGAAATCTCAAGAGAAGGAAGAAGCCCTAGTTTTCTGATCTTCTGAGTTTCAAGAGCACCTTAAAGGAAGATCCATTCAAAGGAAGAGAAGGAAGAAGCCACCAAGATCTGCGAATCAGGCTTTGATTCTACCCTCTTATTATTGTTTCATTATTGTATATTTGCTCATTGAAGGAGCTGTTTATCTTGTAAAAACAAATATTGTTTGCTGGGTCAATCTGGTGATTGATTCAGTTGAGGCTATTGCCTTGTGCAAGCATTAGCTTGTGGTGATAGGTTTTGTGCTGGTGAGCCTTGAAAACCAGCTGGGTTCGTTGTGCACCCAGAAAAACAATAAGTTCGAGTTGTGAGCTTGCAAAACAACTCTGCTGTAATCAGTTTGATTATAGTGTGGACCCAAGAGGTACTTGGGAGTGGACGTAGGTGTAGGTACACCGAACCACTATAAAATCTCCTATGTTTGCCGTGATTGTCTCTTTATCTTCAAACTCTCTATTTGTGGTTGTTCAGTTTTAAATTGTGAATCTAAGTTTTTATTTCGTTGGGGGTTATCTTTCAAAAGAGTTTAAATTTTTGAAAAACCCAATTCACCCCCCTCTTGGGTTGCTATCTGGACCAACAATTGGTATCAGAGCTAGTGCTCATTTGATTTGATCTAACGATCAAGAGTCAAAGATCCACATGGCAACTCAAGCTGGTTCATCTTTTTCCGAAGGTCAATCTACTAATAGACCACCCTTATTTAATGGTTCAAACTATGGTTATTGGAAGGCTAGAATGAAAATATTCATTCAAGCACTTGACTATGATCTATGGAGTATTATAGTCAATGGACCACACACACCCACTGCTAGAGTTAATGGCATGGAGATTCCTAAACCAGAAACGGAATGGGATGAACATGATAAAAAATTGGCACAACTCAATGCCAAAGCAATGAATGTTTTATACTGCTCATTAGATGCAAATGAATTCAATCGCATATCTATTTGCATTTCTGCTAAGGAAATCTGGGATAGACTTGAGGTTACCCATGAGGGAACAAATCAAGTCAAGGAATCCAAGATTAACATGCTAGTTCATAAATATGAATTGTTTAAAATGGATGCATGTGAATCTATTGCTGATATGTTTACAAGATTTACTGATATAGTTAATGGTTTAAAAAGTCTTGGTAAATCTTATGATAATTCTGATCTTGTGAGAAAGGTTTTGCGTTCCTTGCCTAGGACTTGGGAAGCTAAAGTGACTGCAATACAAGAGGCAAAGGATCTAAGTACCCTACCCCTAGAAGAACTATTGGGATCCTTGATGACTCATGAGCTTCAAAATAAGCAACATGTTGATGATGATGAGTCAAAGAAGAAGAGAACTATGGCTCTTAAGATTTCTGAATATATGGAAGAGCCTCATGAATCTGAAGATGAAAGTGATGATGAGGACATGGCACTCATCACAAGGAAATTTAAAAGATTCATGAAGAAGAAGAAGTTTGAAAAGAAAAAGCCCTTTGCAAGAAAAGATGAGGACAAGGGCAAAGAAAAAGAAGTTATTTGCTTTGAATGTAAAAAGCCGGGTCACTTTAAATCTGAATGCCCTCAACTAAAGAAAGGCACCCGGAAGTTCAAAAAGAAGGCAATGATGGCCACATGGAGCGATTCGGAAAGCTCAAGTTCCGAAGAGAAGAAAAGAGTGAAATGGCCAATCTATGCTTCATGGCGGACAATGATGAGGTAAGTCCGAGTTTTCTTGATGACTTCACTTTCGATGAATTGCATAGTGCTTTTTATGAATTAATGGATGATTTTGCGAACCTAAGTTCAAAGAACAAAGATTTGAAAACTCAAATGCAAAAACTATCCTTAGAAAATGAAAAGCATGTTGTAGATAAAGAACTTTTGATAAAAGAAAAAGAAAGTTTGAAAAATGAAGTTGATAGACTTAAGCCTATAGTTGATAAATTTACTCTAAGCTCTATCAAACTTAATATGATTTTGGAAAATCAAAAGGCTTTTTGATAAAGCTGGATTAGGATATAATCCACTTAAAAAGCAAAAATCTTTGAAGAATATTTTTATACATGCTGAAAAATCATCAAATATTACTTGTTTTAAATGTGGAAACAAAGGACATAAATCATATATGTGTAAATCTCCACATAATAAGAGAAAGATGATTTGGGTTCCCAAAGGAACAATATTTAATGCATCTAACCATGAAGGACCCAAGAAGGCTTGGGTACCTAAAATTAAGACATGAATGTTTTGCAGGAGTGTCTTGCAGCCATCAGACTGAAAAGAAAATGGTACCTGGATAGTGGTTGCTCAAGACACATGACGGGTGACAAAGATCAATTCATCACCCTTGAATCAAAAAGAGGTGGAGTAGTTACTTTTGGTGATAATGGTCAAGGCCATATCATGGGTATTGGTAAGATTCAAATTACTCCATCTACTCATATTGATAATGTTTTATATGTCGATGGACTTAAACATAATCTGATAAGTATTAGCCAACTGTGACAAAGGTTTCAAGGTTTCCTTTGAAGCTTCTGTTTGCACTGTTACTAATCCCATTGATAACAGCATTATTCTTGTTGGTAAACGCTATGGCAATGTGTACTTAATTGATTTGAGTAATTTATCTCCAAGTAATCATTGCTTAGTTGCTAATAATGCTAAGATGAATGAGATTGGTTGGCTATGGCACCGTAGATTAGGTCATGCAAGCACACACCTAATTTCTAAATTATTGAAAATGGATTTAGTTAAAGGTATTCCTAGCTTAAATTTTGAAAATAATCGAATATGTGATGCATGTCAATTTGGAAAAAAACAAGAACTTCTTTCAAATCTAAGAATGTTGTTTCAACTACTAGGCCACTAGAGCTACTACACATGGACCTTTTTGGACCTACTAGAACCACAAGTCTAGGAGGAAAGAAATATGGTCTAGTGATAGTAGATGATTACTCTAGATTCACTTGGGTAATGTTTTTGGCTCACAAAGATGAGACTTTCTCAATATTCATGAAATTTGTTAAGAAAGTCACTAATGAGAAAAACACTACCATAGTGTCTATTAGAAGTGATCATGGAACTGAATTTGAAAATCACTTATTTGAAAAATTCTGTTTTGAAAAAGGCATACATCATAACTTTTCTGCACCTAGAACACCGCAACAAAATGGAGTTGTAGAAAGGAAGAATAGGACTTTAGAAGACATGGCCCGTACCATGCTATGTGAAAGCCAACTTCCAAAATATTTTTGGGCGGAAGCTATAAACACAGCATGTTACATTCTAAATAGAGCCCTAATTAGACCTATCCTTAAGAAAACTCCCTATGAACTATGGCATCAATAGGAAACCAAATTTAAGTTATTTTCATGCATTTGGTTGTAAATGTTTTATTCATAACAATGGTAAGGATAATCTTGGGAAGTTTGATGCAAAGTCTGATGAAGGTATCTTCCTAGGATATTCTACATCTAGCAAGCATATAGAGTATTTAATAAGAAAGCTTAGTTGTAGAAGAATCCATTCATATAGTGTTTGATGAGTCTTTAGCATCAAGTTCAGATAAAATTGATGATGAGGAAGATACATCTTTGATTGAAAGAGATATTGAAAAATTAAATGTATCTTCAGATCAAGAACCTGAAGTTAAGGATGATGACTCACCTAAGGATGATGGTATTGATATTGCTCAAATGATAAAGATCTACCTAGAGATTGGAGATATGCTTATGGTCATCCTAAGGACCTAATCATAGGTGATCCATCTCAAGGTGTAAGGACTAGATCATCAATGAGAGATATCAATAATCATCTTGCATTTGTATCTCATATAGAACCTAAAACTATAGAGGAAGCTGAGAAAGATAGTTATTGGATGTTAGCAATGCAGGAAGAGTTAAACCAATTCACTAGGAACCAAGTCTGGACCCTAGTAGAAGACCTAAAAACCACCCTATAATAGGATCTAAATGGGTTTTTAGAAATAAATTGGATGAAAATGGATTGGTAATTAGAAATAAGGCTAGATTAGTTGCAAAAGGATATAATCAAGAAGAAGGTATAGATTTTGATGAAACTTTTGCACCTGTTGCTAGATTAGAAGCCATTAGGCTACTACTTGCATTTGCATGTCATATGAATTTCAACTTATTTCAAATGGATGTTAAAAGTGCATTTCTAAATGGTTTTATAAATGAGGAAGTTTATGTTGAACAACCTCCTGGTTTTGAAGATCATGAATTTCCAAACCACGTCTTCAAACTACACAAAGCACTTTATGGTTTAAAGCAAGCACCTAGAGCTTGGTATGATAGATTAAGTAAATTTTTAATTGAAAATGACTTTTCTAGAGGAAATGTTGATAAAACCTTGTTTTTGAAAAGAAAAGAAAAGGATTTATTAATCGTTCAAATTTATGTTGATGACATTATATTTGGTGCTACTAACAATCTCCTTTGTCAAGAATTTGCTAAGCTAATGCAGGGAGAATTCGAGATGAGCATGATGGGAGAACTAAACTTCTTCCTTGGACTTCAAATCAAACAAGAGAAAGCGGGAATTTTCATTAACCAAACAAAGTACACAAAGGAAATACTCAAGAAATTTGGTATGGAATCTGCTAAACCTCTTGGTACGCCAATGAGTCCCTCATGCAAGCTGGACTAGGACAAGGAGTGAAGTAGGTAAGAAGAGGTCAGGAGGTGATTGGATCACTTCTTTACCTAACTGCAAGTAGGCCAGATATCATGTTTTCTGTCTGCTTATGTGCAAGATATCAATCTAATCCTAAGGAATCACATTTACTTGCTGTTAAAAGAATCTTTAGATACTTAAATGGAACTAAAAATGTAGGATTATGGTATTCTAGAGACTCAACCTTAAAATTGATTGCTTATTCTGATTCTGACTATGCTGGTTGTAAATTAGATAGAAAGAGTACAAGTGGGGCATGCCAACTTTTAGGAAGTAACTTAATCTCTTGGTTTAGCAAGAAGCAAAATTCGGTTGCATTATCCACTGCTGAGGCAGAGTATGTTGCAGCTGGAAGTTGCTGTGCTCAAATCCTTTGGATTAAGCGACAACTTGAAGATTATGGTATCACACTTGATAAAATACCTATTAAATGTGATAATACTAGTGCTATTAATCTAACTAAAAATCCAATTCAACATTCAAGAACTAAACACATTGAAATTAGACATCACTTTATTAGAGAACATGTAACTAACAAAGATGTTTGTCTTGAATATGTTAATACTAATGATCAATTAGCTGATATTTTTACCAAACCTTTGAGTGAGGAAAGATTTTGTTATCTTAGAGGAGAATTAGGAGTTTGTGATCCTTTAGAATAATTTTCTGAAACTCTTAAGGACAACAACTATCTAGACTTCAATAATTTCTTGAAAATCCTCTATGTCCAATAAGGAAATTATCTAGAAATTTGATTCATTGTTTCCCCAATTGTTAAGGAACACTTATCTAGAGTTTGATGATTAATTTGATCAGTTTCAGATCCTTGAAATTTGAATTTTTTCTGAAACTATTGTGGAGTCGACACCTGCAGTTTGTGGAGTCGACACCTTCTTATTTTGATGTTCTGTCTGGGCAATTAGAGCCGACTCTGGCTTCTGTAGAGCCGACTCTAATTCGGGCGCTGACAGATTCTCTGGTTCGGAGCCGACACCTCATTTTCGGGAGTCGACTCTAAGTGGAACTAGGTCAAAATAAAAAGGGCGGAGTCGACCCCAAACGAAACCTATCGTCTCCTAAACCTTTCAAAGCTGTTCCAAACTGATTCCAACCCTCCAAATCCCTCAAATCCCTTGATTACTCATTCCAATCGAATCCCATGGCTCCCAAAAGGCGTGCTATCATTGGTGGTTCGACTGTTCCGACGAAGCGCCGTTCAAATCGGAGGCAACCTTCGTCATCTTCTTCATCTGCCACTCAAGATGACTCTCCACCCTCACCATCTTCTCCTCGAGTCGACCAATTAGCGGGTAAGGCCATTACTACCGGAAGAAAAGTAGATTTTGACTTTTTTATTTCGGAGGGCTTTGCTATTGGGGTTGTTGAAAGAAATGGGATGGGAGAAGGTCTGTTCTTTGGATATCCCTACTACCCTGCCCTAGTGAGAGAATTTTATAATGATTTATGTAGAGGAGAGGGAGGCTTAGTGAGTGTTGTAAGAGGAACTAAAGTAATCATCACAGCCGAAACCCTTGGAAATCTATTGGAGATGCCTACCATTGGTTTAGTTGAATATCAACATGAAGACAGAGGAGGTGCCCTATCAAGGATGTTAGGGAGAGAAGTTTCTGAGTTTGAAGAAATCTTGGCAAATCAACTTAATTTGGAACTCAGATTACTTCACAATATTGTGGAAGAATTCTTATTTCCTAAAATCGGAAGGTTTGAATATGTCTCGGAGCGAGACATCTTATTGATGGACTGCATTCTCACTGGAAGACCTGTAAATCTTGCTGGTATGATGATAGGCTATATGGCGGAGGCAGCTACTAAGAAGAGATCTACATTGCCATATGGTATGGTTTTAACATTAGTATTCAGAAGCCAAGGTGTACTTATAATGGATAATGAGCCACTAAGAAAATTAAGGCATACAGATTACTATAGTGTCTCTACAATTCACCGATGGGCTTCAGAAAAGAAAATGGAAATTGGATAAAAAGAGGACATGAGGCCAGAGCTGAAGAGGTTAGAGTTGAGGAAGTCAGAGGAGAGGATATTCCTGAACCATCTGCTGGACCTTCTTTTGCTGGACCATCTGCTGGACCCTCAGAGGCTGGACCTAGCTCTCACCTTCCACATCAGTCAGCATTGGCATCTGGAAGATTTTCTGAGGAGCAAATAGGTCAGCTCAGAGCTTTACTGGCTGAGTATGATAGTCAAAGAACAAATGATATGTGTAAATTGAGAGAGGAGTTCAATCAGTTGAAGGATGAGATCAATTCAAGACTTGACATGATTTCTTTTTCCATTAGCAATTCCGTAGAATCCTTTAGCACTGATCTTCATAAGATTTTTGAAAGGATGGAAGGCATTGCAGACGGTTCTGGAACTTATCTTCATGCTACCAGTCAACTGAAGAAAGATATCGACCTCGCCGTCTCTCAAATTGAAGCTTGTCTTGAAAGTTTTAAGAAGACTCAAAAAGATGATGTTATGGAAATGATTGGACATTTAAAGAAAATTGTGTATAAGCATATTTGATTTTGATATCCAATCCTAGGTTGTATCTTAGGATTTCTTGCTTTCTTGCTTTCTTAGCATGTATCTAGGAATTACATACTTGAATTTGTCATTTTAAAATACATGTAATGAATCTTGCTTTGGAATACAATTACACTTTTATTTCAAATTTATCTATGATTGATTGAATTTCAATGAATGAGTTTACTATCTTTATGATTATTCGAACCAACAACCTCGCTCTGATAACATTCTTTATTGCTTTTAAATTCACCTTATTGTTGATAACAAAAAAGGGGGAGAGATAATTGTATATGCATAAAGAAAAAGAGAAAGAAATATAAGAGGAAGAGAAAGAAAATGAAGATGAGAAATTTTTTTTAAAGAATTCAGTTTATCTACATAGGGGGAGTTATTCAATGCAGGGGGAGCTTAATAAATTTCTCCATATAAAAGTTAAATCATCTTGATTGATGTCAAGTTTTGTTTTTTTATTCATTTTGAATATTGGCATCAAATTCTCTGTTAGGAAGTCTCTAAGCTTTAACAATGTCTATAATTCTCAATTCAAATGAATTTTTTAATGCATATACTCAAAGTTTTTGTCATCATCAAAAAGGGGAGATTGTTGACCCAATTGAGGATTTTGATGATTAACAAAACTATTTGAGTATAACATTTGAAGTTACTAATGATTTTGATTAAGTTTTTCAGATTATAAGTCTATTTGATAATCAAAATCAAGAGTCAAATCAAGTTCTGGTTCGAATCTAATGTCAAGGTAAGATTGCAGACATTAGAGTCGACACATGGAATCGCAGAGTCGACTCCGAAAATGGCACAGACTTAGAGTCGACTCCGGGACTGTTAGAGCCGACTCCAACAGAAAAGACAGAACGATGGTTTTTCAGGCCACGACTTAGAGTCGACTCCCAGACTGTTAGAGTCGACTCCAGAAGAATTTTGTGTCGACCCCAGAAAAGTCAGAGACGACTCCAGATCGAGCGGATTAAAGAATTTCGAGTTAGAGCCGACTCCAGAAAAGTTAGAGCCGACTCCAGAATGTCAGACACGGCTCCAGAACTGTCAGAACGACTCTAAACTTTATCTTTATCTATTTTAATCCCAACGGCTATTGTTATTTATGGATCTAATCCTTCTTACACTTGTTTCTAACGGATAGTTTCAAACTATTTATGGATTAATCGGGATCTATAAGAAGAGGGTTTGTTGCATCCCAAAAGAAGAGACAAGAGAGGCAAAAAGAAAAGAATAGAGAAAATCTTTGAGATCTATCAGAAAAGAAAAGAGGGAAAACTTGTAAGGAAAGATCATACTGATTCCCCAAAAGAAGAGAGAGAGATTCCAAGCTTTTGCTGTTCTATTTCGAAGAAATCTCAAGAGAAGGAAGAAGCCCTAGTTTTCTGATCTTCTGAGTCTCAAGAGCACCTTGAAGGAAGATCCATTCAAAGGAAGAGAAGGAAGAAGCCACCAAGATCTGCGAATCAGGCTTTGATTCCTATCCTCTTATTATTGTTTCATTATTGTATATTTGCTCATTGAAGGAGCTGTTTATCTTGTAAAAACAAATATTGTTTGCTGGGTCAATCTGGTGATTGATTCAGTTGAGGCTGTTAGCCTTGTGCAAGCATTAGCTTGTGGTGATAGGTTTTGTGCTGGTGAGCCTTGAAAACCAGCTGGGTTCGTTGTGCACCCGGGAAAACAACAAGTTCGAGTTGTGAGCTTGCAAAACAACTCTGCTGTAATCAGTTTGATTATAGTGTGGACCCAAGAGGTACTTGGGAGTGGACGTAGGTGTAGGTACACCGAACCACTATAAAATCTCCTGTGTTTGCCGTGATTGTCTCTTTATCTTCAACTCTCTATTTGTGGTTGTTCAGTTTTAAATTGTGAATCTAAGTTTTTATTTCCGCTGGGGGTTATCTTTCAAAAGAGTTTAAATTTTTGAAAAACCCAATTCACCCCCCTCTTGGGTTGCTATCTGGACCAACAATTGGTATCAGAGCTAGTGCTTATTTGATTTGATCTAACGATCAAGAGTCAAAGATCCACATGGCAACTCAAGCTGGTTCATCTTTTTCCGAAGGCCAATCTACTAATAGACCACCCTTATTTAATGGTTCAAACTATGGTTATTGGAAGGCTAGAATGAAAATATTCATTCAAGCACTTGACTATGATCTATGGAGTAATATAGTCAATGGACCACACACACCCACTGCTAGAGTTAATAGCATGGAGATTCCTAAACCGAAAACAGAATGGGATGAACATGATAAAAAATTGGCACAACTCAATGCTAAAGCAATGAATGTTTTATACTGCTCATTAGATGCAAATGAATTCAATCGCATATCTATTTGCATTTCTGCTAAGAAAATCTGGGATAGACTTGAGGTTACCCATGAGGGAACAAATCAAGTCAAGGAATCCAAGATTAACATGCTAGTTCATAAATATGAATTGTTTAAAATGGATGCATGTGAATCTATTTCTGATATGTTTACAAGATTTACTATATAGTTAATGGTTTAAAAAGTCTTGGTAAGTCTTATGATAATTCTGATCTTGTGAGAAAGGTTTTGCGTTCCTTGCCTAGGACTTGGGAAGCTAAAGTAACTGCAATACAAGAGGCAAAGGATCTAAGTACCCTACCCCTAGAAGAACTATTGGGATCCTTGATGACTCATGAGCTTCAAAATAAGCAACATGTTGATGATGATGAGTCAAAGAAGAAGAGAACTATGGCTCTTAAGATTTCTGAATATATGGAAGAGCCTCATGAATCTGAAGATAAAAGTAATGATGAGGACATGGCACTCATCACAAGGAAATTTAAAAGATTCATGAAGAAGAAGAAGTTTGAAAAGAAAAAGCCCTTTGCAAGAAAAGATGAGGACAAGGGCAAAGAAAAAGAAGTTATTTGCTTTGAATGTAAAAGCTGGGTCACTTTAAATCTGAATGCCCTCAACTAAAGAAAGGCACCCGGAAGTTCAAAAAGAAGGCAATGATGGCCACATGGAGCGATTCGGAAAGCTCAAGTTTCGAAGAGGAAGAAAAGAGTGAAATGGCCAATCTATGCTTCATGGCGGACAATGATGAGGTAAGTCCGAGTTTTCTTGATGACTTCACTTTCGATGAATTGCATAGTACTTTTTATGAATTAATGGATGATTTTGCGAACCTAAGTTCAAAGAACAAAGATTTGAAAACTCAAATGCAAAAACTATCCTTAGAAAATGAAAAGCATGTTGTAGATAAAGAACTTTTGATAAAAGAAAAAGAATGTTTGAAAAATGAAGTTGATAGACTTAAGCCTATAGTTGATAAATTTACTCTAAGCTCTATCAAACTTAATATGATTTTGGAAATCAAAAGGCTATTTTTGATAAAGCTGGATTAGGATATAATCCACTTAAAAAGCAAAAATCTTTGAAGAATATTTTTATACATGCTGAAAAATCATCAAATATTTGTTTTAAATATGGAAACAAAGGACATAAATCATATATGTGTAAATCTCCACATAATAAGAGAAAGATGATTTGGGTTCCCAAAGGAACAATATTTAATGCATCTAACCATGAAGGAGCCAAGAAGGCTTGGGTACCTAAAATTAAGACATGAATGTTTTGCAGGAGTGTCTTGCAGCCATCAGACTGAAAAGAAAATGGTACCTGGATAGTGGTTGCTCAAGACACATAACGGGTGATAAAGATCAATTCATCACCATTGAATCAAAAAGAGGTGGAGTAGTTACTTTTGGTGATAATGGTCAAGGCCATATCATGGGTATTGGTAAGATTCAAATTACTCCATCTACTCATATTGATAATATTTTATATGTCGATGGACTTAAACATAATCTGATAAGTATTAGCCAACTGTGTGACAAAGGTTTCAAAGTTTCCTTTGAAGCTTCTGTTTGCACTATTACTAATCCCATTGAAAACAGCATTATTCTTGTTGGTAAACACTATGGCAATGTGTACTTAATTGATTTGAGTAATTTATCTCCAAGTAATCATTGCTTAGTTGCTAATAATGCTAAGATGAATGAGATTGGTTGGCTATGGCACCGTAGATTAGGTCATGCAAGCACACACCTAATTTCTAAATTATTGAAAATGGATTTAGTTAAAGGTATTCCTAGCTTAAATTTTAAAAATAATCGAATATGTGATGCATGTCAATTTAGAAAATAGACAAGAACTTCTTTCAAATCTAAGAATGTTGTTTCAACTACTAGGCCACTAGAGCTACTACACATGGACCTTTTTGGACCTACTAGAACCACAAGTCTAGGAGGAAAGAAATATGGTCTAGTGATAGTAGATGATTACTCTAGATTCACTTGGGTAATGTTTTTGGCTCACAAAGATGAGACTTTCTCAATATTCATGAAATTTGTTAAGAAAGTCACTAATGAGAAAACACTACCATAGTGTCTATTAGAAGTGATCATGGAACTGAATTTGAAAATCACTTATTTGAAAAATTCTGTTTTGAAAAAGACATACATCATAATTTTCTGCACCTAGAACACCGCAATAAAATGGAGTTGTAGAAAGGAAGAATAGGACTTTAGAAGATATGGCCCGTACCATGCTATGTGAAAGCCAACTTCCAAAATATTTTTGGGCGGAAGCTATAAACACAGCATATTACATTCTAAATAGAGCCCTAATTAGACCTATCCTTAAGAAACTCTCTATGAACTATGGCTCAATAGGAAACCAAATTTAAGTTATTTTCATGCATTTGGTTGTAAATGTTTTATTCATAACAATGATAAGGATAATCTTGGGAAGTTTGATGCAAAGTCGGATGAAGGTATCTTCCTAGAATATTCTACATCTAGCAAGGCATATAGAGTATTTAATAAGAAGAGCTTAGTTGTAGAAGAATCCATTCATATAGTGTTTGATGAGTCTTTAGCATCAAGTTCAGATAAAATTGATGATGAGGACGATACATCTTTGATTGAAAGAGATATTGAAAATTAAATGTATCTTCAGATCAAGAACCTGAAGTTAAGGATGATGACTCACCTAAGGATGATGGTATTGACATTGCTCAGAATGATAAAGATCTACCTAGAGATTGGAGATATGCTTATGGTCATCCTAAGGACCTAATCATAGGTGATCATCTCAAGGTATAAGNGATACTGCTCATAATGATAAAGATCTACCTAGAGATTGGAGATATGCTTATGGTCATCCTAAGGACCTAATCATAGGTGATCCATCTCAAGGTGTAAGGACTAGATCATCAATGAGAGATATCAATAATCATCTTGCATTTGTATCTCATATAGAACCTAAAACTATAGAGGAAGCTGAGAAAGATAGTTATTGGATGTTAGCAATGCAGGAAGAGTTAAACCAATTCACTAGGAACCAAGTCTTGGACCCTAGTAGATAGACCTAAAAACCACCCTATAATAGGATCTAAATGGGTTTTTAGAAATAAATTGGATGAAAATGGATGGTAATTAGAAATAAGGCTAGATTAGTTGCAAAAGGATATAATCAAGAAGAAGGTATAGATTTTGATGAAACTTTTGCACCTGTTGCTAGATTAGAAGCCATTAGGCTACTACTTGCATTTGCATGTCATATGAATTTCAACTTATTTCAAATGGATGTTAAAAGTGCATTTCTAAATGGTTTTATAAATGAGGAAGTTTATGTTGAACAACCTCCTGGTTTTGAAGATCATGAATTTCCAAACCACGTCTTCAAACTACACAAAGCACTTTATGGTTTAAAGCAAGCACCTAGAGCTTGGTATGATAGATTAAGTAAATTTTTAATTGAAAATGACTTTTCTAGAGGAAATGTTGATAAAACCTTGTTTTTAAAAAGAAAAGAAAAGGATTTATTAATCGTTCAAATTTATGTTGATGACATTATATTTGGTGCTACTAACAATCTCCTTTGTCAAGAATTTGCTAAGTTAATGCAGGGAGAATTCGAGATGAGCATGATGGGAGAACTAAACTTCTTCCTTGGACTTCAAATCAAACAAGAGAAAGCGGGAATTTTCATTAACCAAACAAAGTACACAAAGAAAATACTCAAGAAATTTGGTATGGAATCTGCTAAACCTCTTGGTACGCCAATGAGTCCCTCATGCAAGCTGGACAAGGATGAAGAAGGTAAGAAAGTAGATCAGAAGCATTACAGAGGTATGATCGGATCACTTCTTTACCTAACTGCAAGTAGGCCAGATATCATGTTTTCTGTTTGCTTATGTGCAAGATATCAATCTAATCCTAAGGAATCACATTTATTTGCTGTTAAAAGAATCTTTAGATACTTAAATGGAACTAAAAATGTAGGATTATGGTATTCTAGAGACTCAATCTTAAAATTGATTGCTTATTCTGATTCTGACTATGCTGGTTGTAAATTAGATAGAAAGAGTACAAGTGGGGCATGCCAACTTTTAGGAAGTAACTTAATCTCTTGGTTTAGCAAGAAGCAAAATTCGGTTGCATTATCCACTGCTGAGGCAGAGTATGTTGCAGCTGAAAGTTGCTGTGCTCAAATCCTTTGGATTAAGCGACAACTTGAAGATTATGGTATCACACTTGATAAAATTTCTATTAAATGTGATAATACTAGTGCCATTAATCTAACTAAGAATCCAATTCAACATTCAAGAACTAAACACATAGAAATTAGACATCACTTTATTAGAGAACATGTAACTAACAAAGATGTTTGTCTTGAATATGTTAATACTAATGATCAATTAGCTGATATTTTTACCAAACCTTTGAGTGAGGAAAGATTTTGTTATCTTAGAGGAGAATTAGAAGTTTGTGATCCTTTAGAATGATTTTTGAAACTCTTAAGGATAACAACTATCTAGACTTCATTAATTTCTTGAAAATCCTCTATGTCCAATAGAGAAATTTATCTAGAAATTTGATTTATTGTTTCTCCAATTGTTAAGGAACACTTATCTAGAGTTTGATGATTAATTTGATTAGTTTCAGATCCTTAAAATTTGATTTTTTTACTGAAATTGTTGTGGAGTCGACACCTGCAGTTTGTGGAGTCGACACCTTCATATTTTGATGTTCTGTCTGGGCAATTAGAGCCGACTCTGGCTTCTGTAGAGCCGACTCTAATTCGGGCGCTGACAGATTTTCTGGTTCGAAGCCGACACCTCATTTTCGGGAGTCAACTCTAAGTGGAACTAGGTCAAAATAAAAAAGGGCGGAGTCAACCCCAAACAAAACCTATTATCTCCTAAACCTCTCCAAACCGTTCCAAACCGATTTCAATCCCTCCAAATCCCTCAAATCTCTCAATAACTCATTCCAATCGAATCCCATGGCTCCTAAAAGGCATGCTATCATTGGTGGTTCGACCGTTCCGATGAAGCGCCGTTCAAATCAGAGGCAACCTTCGTCATCTTCTTCATCTGCCACTCAGGATGACTCTCCACCCTCACCATCTTCTCCACGAGTAGATCAATTAGCGGGTAAGGCCATTACTACCAGAAGAAAAGTAGATTTTAACTTTTTTGCTTCGGAGGGCTTTGCTATTGATCGTTTGTTGAAAGAAATGGGATGGTAGAAAGTCTGTTCTTTGGATGTCCCTACATACCCTGCCCTCGTGAGAGAATTTTACAATGATTTATGTAGAGGAGAGGGAGGCTTAGTGAGTTTTGTAAGAGGAACTAAAGTAATTATCACGGCTGAGACTCTTGGAAATCTATTGGAGATGCCGACTATTGGTCTAGTTGAATATCAATATGATGACTGAGGAGGTGCCCTATCTAGGATGTTAGGGAGAGAAGTTTCTGAGTTTGAAGAAATCTTGGCTAATCAACTTAATTTGGAACTCAGGTTACTTCACAATATTTGTGGAAAAATTTTATTTCCTAAAATCGAAAGGTTTGAGTATGTCTCGGAGCGAGACATCTTGTTGATGGACTGTATTCTCAATGGAAGACCTGTTAATCTTGCCGGTATGATGATTGGTTATATGGCAGAAGCAGCAACTAAGAAAAGATCAACACTGCCGTATGGTATGATACTAACCTTAGTCTTTAGAAGTCAAGGTGTGCTAATAATGGATAATGAGCCACCAAGAAAATTAAGGCATATATATTACTATAGTGTCTCTACAATTCACCGGATGGGCTTCAGAAAAGAAAATGGAAATTGGATAAAAAGAGGACAAGAGGCCAGAGCTGAAGAAGTTAGAGTTGAGGAGGTCAGAGGAGAAGATATTCCTGGACCATCTATTCCTAGACATTCTTCTGCTGGACCATCTACTGCTGGACCCTCAGTGGCTGGACCAAGCACTCACCCTCCACATCAGTCAGCATTGGCATCTGGAAGATTTTCTGAGGAGCAAATAGGTCAGCTCAGAGCTTTACTGGCTGAGTATGACAGTCAAAGGACAAATGATATGTGTCAGTTGAGAGAGGAGTTCAATCAGTTGAAGGAAGAGATCAATTCAAGGCTTGACATGATTTCTTTTTCCATTAGCAACTCGGTAGAACCTTTAGCACTATCTTCATAAGACTTTTGAAAGGATGGAAGGCATTGCAGATGGTTCTGGAACTTATCTTCATGCTACCAGTCAACTAAAGAAAGATATCGACCTCGCCGTTTCTCAAATTGAAGCTTGTCTTGAAAGTTTTAAGAAGACTCAAAAAGATGATATTATGGAAATGATTGGACATTTAAAGAAAATTGTATATAAGCATATTTGATTTTAATACCCTATCCTAGGTTGTATCTTAGGATTTCTTGCCTTCTTGCTTTAATAGCATGTATCTAGGAATTACATACTTGAATATGTCACTTTACTGTAACACATGTAATGAATCTTGCTTTGGAATACAATTACACTTTTATTGCAAATTTGTCTATGATTGATTGATTGAATTTCAATGAATGAGTTTACTATCTCTATGATTAATCGAACCAATGACCCCGCTCTGATAACCTTCTTTATTGTATTTAAAATTCATCTTATTGCTGATAACAAAAAAGGGGGAGAGATAATTGTATATGCATATAAGAGAAAGAGAAAGAAAATGAAAGAATATAAGATTTTTTTGCATATCTACAAAGGGAGAGAAATTTTGAGATGGAGAGAAAATTTTAGATTCTAATAAAAAATGATTCAATTGAATTCAGTTTATCTACATAGGGGGAGTTATTCAATGCAGGAGGAGCTTAATAATTTTTCCATATACAAGTTAAATCATCTTGATTGATGTCATGTATCTTTTTTGATTCATTTTGAATATTGGCATCAAATTCTCTGTTACGAAGTTTCAAAGCTTTAACAATGTCTATAATTCTTAATTCAAATGATTTTTTAATGCATATACTCAAAGTTTTGTCATCATCAAAAGGGGGAGATTGTTGACCCAGTTGAGGATTTTGATGATTAACAAAACTATTTGAGTATAACATTTGAAGTTACTAATGATTTTGGTTTAATTTTTCAGTTTATGATATGTTCTATTAATCAAAATCATAAGATAAATTAAGTTCTAGTTCGAATCTAATGTCAAGGTAAGATTGCAGACATTAGAGTCGACACATGGAATCACAGAGTCGACTCCGAAAAATGGCATGGACTTAGAGTCGACTCCGAAAAACGGTACTTAGAGTCGACTCTGGGACTGTTAGAGCCGACTCCAACAGAAAAGATAGAACGATGGATTTTCAGGCCACGACTTAGAGTCGACTCCGGAACTGTTAGATTCGACTCCAGAAGATTTTTGTGTCGACCCCAGAAAAGTCAGAGACGACTCCAGATCGAGCGGATTAAAGATTTTCGAGTTAGAGCCGACTCCAGAAAAGTTAGAGCCGACTCCAGAATGTCAGACGCGGCTCCAGAACTGTCAGAACGACTCTAAACTTTATCTTTATCTTTTTTAATCCTAATGGCTATTACTATTTTTGATACTAATCCTTCTTACACTTGTTTCTAACGGATAGTTTTAAACTATTTATGGATTAATCGGGATCTATAAGAAGAGGGTTTGCTGCATCCGAAAAAGATGAACAAGAATAGAAAAGAGAGACAAAAAGAAAAGAATAGAGAGAAATCTGTGAAATCCATCAGAAAATCAAAGGAGAAAAGAGGAAAAACTCATAAGGAAAGATCATACTGATTCTCCAAAAGAAAAGAGAGAGATTCCAAGCTTTTGTTGTTCTATTTCGAAGAAATCTCAAGGGAAGAAAGAAGCCCTAGTTTTCTGATCTTCTGAGTCTCAAGAGCATCTTGAAGGAAGATCCATTCAAAGGAAGAGAAGGAAGAAGCCACCAAGATCTGCGAATCAGGCTTTGATATCTATCCTTTTATTTTGTTTTATTATTGTATATTTGCTCATTAGAGGACCTGTTTATCTTGTAAAATAAATATTGTTTGCTGGTCAATCTGGTGATTGATTCAGTTGAGGCTGTTAGCCTTGTGCAAGCATTAGCTTGTGGTGTTAGGTTTTGTGCTGGTGAGCCTTGAAAACCAGCTGGGTTCGTTGTGCACCCGAAAAAAACAACAAGTTCGAGTTGTGAGCTTGCAAAATAACTCTGCTGTAATCAGATTGATTATAGTATGGACCCAAGAGGTACTTGGGAGTGGACGTAGATGTAGGTACACCGAACCACTATAAAATCTCCTGTGTTTACCGTGATTGTCTCTTTATCTTTAACTCTCTATTTGTGCATATTCTGTTTTAATTTGTGTGAATCTAAGTTTTTATTTCCGCTGGGGGTTATTTTTCAAAAGAGTTTAAATTTTTGAAAAACCCAATTCATCCCCCCTCTTGGGTTGCTATCTGGACCAACAGAGTTGACTTGAATGCTTCATCTTTTGACACAAAGTCTAGAAGTCTTTTTGTTGCCATATGCTAACTTGGAGTTGAGAGGTCTTTTGCCAACTACTGACTTGAGGCTGCCGAGGTAGGCTTGGGGCTGCTGAGATCGGCTCGAGGGCTGCTGAGACCGCTCGGGGGCTGCTGAGACGACTTGAGGGCTGTTGAGACCAGCTTGGGGGTTTTTTCAGCCAGCCCGAGGGCTGCTAAGACCGTTTCGAGGGCTACTGAGACTGACTCGAGGGCTACTAAGACCGTCCCAAGGGCTGCTGAGATCGGCTCAAGGGCTGCTGAGACCATCCCGAAGGTTACTGAGTCTGATCTGAGGGCTAGAGAAAGCGACCAGCATCGTCAACTGTGAGCCGGGGAGTTGGTCTCTCCTAGCTATGAGCTGACTTTGTCTTCTTGATTGACTGAAAGTGACCAGCAATATGTTGTAAGTATATAGTTTGAGTTAAGGTCTTATCCGATTGGCCATTAGCCGTAAAGATAAAAAAGCTGCTGAGGCAGAAATAAAGCTGCTGGGGCTAAAATAAATTGGATGGCTCGCTGGAGATCCTGGGGCTCCTTTATGGAATGTCTTTGAAGGAATTTGTCTCCTTCCGCTGAGTTGAATGCTTCAGCATATTAACGACCTGCCCCCCAGGGAACTATGTTAGCTGGAGATGGGAGTTTCCAGTGCTGTCGTTTGGGGGGCTTCATGATTGTGGTGCTTGTTGGTGCTCCTGCTGATGAGCTTGATGGTGCTCTTACGGCTCAATCTGCTGGGGATGCCTCCCAGCATAGTTGGTAGAAGTCTGAGTGCATGCCACCATCATGCAAAGGCTTGCAATTTAGTGTCATAGGGCTATCCTTCCTTTATTGCCCTCCATGTGAAATCAGTTTCGTCGGCATGAATATATTTCTGCGCACAACTTAGGAGCTGAGCGTAGGAGCTGGAAGGCTTTTTGTCTAGTGAATAAGTGAAGCGGAAGGAGCGAAGTCCCTACTTCATGGCCAAAGTGGCTATGGCATCATTGAGGTCATAAACCTCCATGGCAACCGTCCTAAAATAGGCCACAAAATCTTTTAGAGGTTCTCCCTCCTTCTGTTGGACGGAGAACAGGCTATCTGCTATCCGAGGAATCCTTTGATAGGCATCAAAGCGCATTAAGAAAGTCCTCTCCAGCTGTTTGAAAGAGTCGATGTTGTGCAAAGGTAGGCAAGAATATCAAGCACGCGCAGCTTTCCACAGGGTGGCCGAAAAAATCATCCATAAAAGAGTATCAGTTGCCCCTTGAACTTGCATGAGAGCCTTGTAGCTCTTGAGATGGTCAAGTAGATTTGTGGTGCCATCAAACTGATCCAAATGAGAGAGGCAGAATCTGAAAGGAATGGGCTCTTCCATAATATGGCGAGTAAGGGGTGGATGAGTGTCGTAGTCCACCTCTGGCTGATTGTTGAGCCTCTGGCTGAGCTCCTCCATTCACCGGTGTTTCTCATCCAAGTGTCTCTCCACCTTGCAGTTGATACCCTCACCGATGACTCAGAAGATGAGTAGGGGGAGGAGTAATGCCAATGGTGACATCCCCGCTCGGGCCCTTTCCAGTATCGCCGCTTGGGAGAGGGACTACTTGAACGACGAATGAGGGATGGCAGTCTCTTGAAAGCTTTATGGTAGTGGTGCTTAGCTGAAGCATGATGACAGTGAGCCTCTCTCGGAGGAGATCTTCTGCTGGTAGATTATTGGCTAACTGGTGCAGCTATCATAGGTGGTATGAGAGGCTTGGGCTATTGCTGAGTGGCCACTGAGTGTTGCTCCTGCAGCTCATGAACTACTGCAAATAGGGGTTCAATTTGTTGATTGAAGATGGCTAGTTGGTTAGGTAGAGCAGCTAAAGCTGATGGTGAAGGAGGAGCAGAGAGGGTAGCCTTCTGCTGCTCAGTGCATTGTGGATGCCCTCCGGTATGACTGTCAGAGACCTTTGGAATATGCATCACCACTATGGTTGTCTTAGAGGGGACAGAGGCTTACAGCTCAAGGAAATAGAGCTCTCCTTCCTTCGGTGCATCCCCCCTTCCTAGTGCGCCAATTGATGCTGCCAGATCATCCTTCTCAAACATTCGCGAGCATCCGATCGCCTTTTCTAACGTGCTAAGGATCCTTCAGCGGGCTTCTCGCATTTGGGAGCCTATAAAAAGTCCCAAGGATCGAAGATTCTGGCAGGGACCCTCTGACGCTCAAGTCAGTGCTCTGGACAATAGTCGTGAGCTTAAGAAAGCTCGAAAGAGAGAGAGGCTTAGAGAAGAGCTCTCTGTGAGCAAGAATGAGCATTTAGGAGCGTTATGAGTTGTTGTGGTCACCTGGTTGGGGGTCCCTCTTACCCATTTTATTGATTTTTGGACTTTGTGTGACTTGCTTGGGAAGCTTGGAATCTCATGATGAATCATGACTTTTGGGGCTCATTTGGTTTGAGTGGTTGAGGCCTCATGATGAATGTTGACTTTTGTAGGTGGAATGTTAGGGCTGATGTCTGTGAGACTTGAGGTGCTGCCACTTGTCAAAGCATTTATGATGATGGTAGCAATGGTAAGACTTGCTGCTTAGTGGCCGTGTCTCGTTAAAGTGACTATGGTTGGTTGGTTGGCCAAGTCCCGTTAGAGTGGGTGGTTGTTACGGTGTTCGCCAGGTGTGTCCTCCATGTCGCATGTCTATCGTCCTGTGCGGTCAATGGTAAGACCAAGCATGTGGGCCCCACAATGAATCCAACCCAGGTGGTCACTAGGGTGCTGCCTTGGTGGTTGCTGAAACCGACTTGGAGTCATGGAGAGTAGCTGAGGACGTAGCCTGGATGGCTGAGTCGGGTCCCACTCGGGTGGCAAGCTCGGAGGTGCTCCTGGACACATATGCGTAACTTATGAATCCATGCACGTAGTGACAGCCTTCACGTAATAATGGAAAGCCGCTGGAAGACTTCCATGCACGTGCCGTTTGGAATATCTTGATGTAGAATTGAATGTGGCGGAAGCCCCTCTTGAACCATTGGTTGTCCACGCTCTGGCATTCGAGCCCGGCACCAACAGAGGAGTGGAGTTGGGCTGGAGTGGGTGCCATGGAGGGCTTGTTGCCGCCAAGAGCAGAGCCGAGACGAAGAGATATGGAGTCGGGGATGTCTGTGGAAGGCCGGGAAGAAGCCGAAAGCAACTGAGCATAGAAGGCGGGAAAGGAGAGTCGGGAAGAGATTGGGAATCCAGAGGCGACCGAGACGGGTCCGAAGATCTTGGGCTAAGACAAATCCAGGAGAAGATCGGGAAGGAGCTCTCACAGATGGAGTCAACAGTCAAAGCCCCTTGTCCCATCTCTCATCTTGTATTAATAGCACCAGCACCTCTTGGCTTACCACCACCAACGCCCATAAATGCTTGAGGTGACTAGGAGTTAGGATGCTCATGAATGCCCGAGGTGACTGGTCATGGACAATATCTTAAGTTCGTCCATCCTATGCCTTTCCAGGATGCCCCTGAAGATGGGTTACCGAAGCGACCGACGACAAGGATGAGCCAACTAGCTGAGGATGACTTCGTTGGCCGAGTAGGAGAGGCCGAGTAGAGAAACGAGGCATTAAGGATGGGGCCGCATAAGAGGAGAGGGGTCGCCTAGGATGGGGCCACCTAGAAAGACTGTCTAGGAAGGCCACCTAGAAAGACCGTCTAGAATGGGGTCGCCTAGAAAGGCCAACGAGGATGGGCCAACTTGCTGAAATCAAGCCCAGATGCGGTCATTGTAGCCCATGGGATTGACTGGCCCCATCAGATAACATAGTCATCATAAACTCTTTAGTAATGTCAGCAAAAGTAACTATATGGCACCAACTTTATAATGCCATTAAACTGACCCGATCAAATGCCCAAACTTTAAAATAACATTCATTACAATGAATTTCAAGAATTATTAAAATTTTGTATATAATTTTATTTGTGCATAAATTTTTTATATGCAGTCGGTCTCAAATTTGGATCAAAGAAAAGTTACGAAAGATTGACAGCTGATGTAGGATTGCGATCGAGCGATTACTATATAACGAGGGAAATTTTATTTGGCCTGCACTTTTTGCTCAGGAGCCCCCCATGCCACTTAAAAAAATAACATATTTGCCCCTAAATATTTGGACCAAAATATCCCTGCTTGCTCAGGAGTTCCCCCAAGGTCAAAACAGCCCCCCCCCCCCCGCAAGGTCAAAACAGCCCCCCCACCCCCACCAGCCCCTCCCCCCTCCCGCTACCTCCGCTTTCCTCCTCCCTCACTTCGGATCAATACCCTTGGATCCGGCCATTTGAAGCTTGGTTGAAGAGATTTGAACCTATAATCGAGCAATGGACAAGCAATTAGCAATTTTTGAAGGTTCTACGGCCGCAAAGGTTGGTTTATATCCCCGTCATTGAATTTTTTTTTTTTTTCCGGTTCGTGAGTTGTTTGGCCTTGTATGGCCGAATAGGTCAAATCTGTTCGGCCACACAGGGCCGAACTTAGTCAACATGTTCGGCCCTGGTGGGCCGAATTGAGACAACAAGTTTGGCCCTGGTGGGCCGAATTGAGATAACATGTTCGATCCTGGTGGGCCGAACAACAATCTTCTGCTCGGCCACACAGGGCCGAACAGATGCCAATAATTCGGCCCCATGTGGCCGAACAGAAAGTTTATATTCGGTTTTTTTGGGTTAATAATGATTAGGGTTTAAAATTATTATTTGATCGTGTAGGGCGATGCTTCGACCAAATGCACCATGATTGGCTCTGATTGTGTGATGTATTACACAAATGAATTTACAACTTACGAGGTAAGAAAATTTTGATTACAATTATTTTAGTATTATTTGACTGAGAAATATTTAAAATTGTCTACTAATATAAAACTATTTATTTTATAGATATTCAAAAGTAGAGAAGAAATGTATAATTGGTATCGGAAAGTCGGAAAGAAGAATGGATTTGTCGTTATTATTAAAAAATCCGATATGGATAGCAATGTTAAGAAACCAAGAATTATTTTTTTTCTTGTGAGAGGAGTGGTACTTGCAAAAGTAATACATAAAGAAAAAGGAATCAAAGATCAGGACCAGTGGTACTAAGAAGTGTGGATGTCCTTTTGCCTTAAGAGGAAAGAAATTGGACACTGCAGATGATTGGATGTTAATAGTCATGTGTGGTGTGTACAATCATCCAGCTGCAAAGCATCTCGAGGGGCACTCATATGTAGGACGATTATCTAAGCAGGAGACTACAATGCTAGTGGAGATGTCTGGTGCGGACACCAGGCTCAGGAAGAGGCTTCAACAACTTCAGCTGGATTCTTTATGGATGGAAGATTAAATTAAGTTTTAGTCATATATTTATTTTCCATTTGAGCAATTTTATTTCAATTGACTGTATTTGTTTGATTAAGTCATGTTAAAGTTCTTTATTGCAATTGAGTCAAAAGGAGTCCAGCCCAAAAACCCAATCTGGTTCAGCACAAGAAAAATGGGTGCATGGTCATGAAGTCACCAACATTGAAACCATATCATCATACGCCACATCAACAAGGAATGTCGTCCAATGAATAGAAAGATTTTGAATCAAGTCAAAGTCTCCACAACCACCTCCTCTTATCATGCGCCCCACATTCTCCTCTTCGTACGTCTCCTCTTGGAAACCACCTCCACAAATCAAGGAACATCCATATTGGAAACTGCCTCCACAAATCATGGGACGCCCACATTGACGCCCACATTGGAAACCACCTCCATAAATCATGGGATGCCCCATATTCTTCTCTTTGCTGGCTGAGATTTTCTTCCTCTAATGATAATATGGTGTAAGTGCTTGGTAGTCTATAAAAAGAGCTCCTGGCTTTTTGTAAAGGGAGATGATTAATGAAGTTTTCTTGAGAAAATCCCCTGCTTGTTAGACGGGTCTCCTGTGAGAGGGTAGGCGTGAGGCCTGGTGTCTATTTATATCGTCCATATTTTATCTTTCTTTCCCCACTTTGCTTCAAGCCCATTTTCAACTGATCAAGAATCCCTGACTTCCATGGTTCCAAAGTTGCAGGTTGTTCCCACCATGAATTAAGATACGGAAGCTTACAATATGGTGGAATCCCTTATCATCCTTAAGTTCCTTCTCTGAGTGCATCGATTTTACTTAAGTTTATTAATTGCTGGGAGAACCCTCTTTAAAATCCTTTCAGATATGCAATTATTAGATTTACTTAACCCTAATCTGAGTGGTTTCTTAACCACAACGATCCGCTTCTTTATTACTTTGTTTAAATTCTAAATTCAAACTTTGTTTAGTCTTCTAAGTCCCTTCCATAAAATTTTAGTTCTTAAACAATGAGTGAATGCATGTGTTATTTCACTTAATCATTCATTTAATCTTTACTAATTCTATTAGAAATACATCCCACGTCTGTTGTCCCACATCATCATGGTATTAGAGCATGGTTGGTTAGGTCAAATTTTCTAGTTTTGCTTGCTCGCTGGATTATCTGAATATTGCAGTATATGGTTTGATGTTTTAATTGTTGCAGCATTTAAAAAATTTAAAATTTTATAATTTTTATTTTGCTAGATTATTTATAATTCAATGTATTTTTCAAAAAAATTTTAGGCATTATTTCGGACTGTGAATTTTTTGCCAGCCGAAATAAGGTATGAGGATAGGTTCTGTTCCATTTTCTGACTTGACTGGGTTCCAGGAACTACCCAGTAAAGCAACGAATTTTAAATTTAATTTTCTTTCACCTGGAGTTTCATTATTGAGTTAAGAGTGTTCTGTAAATTTTTGAATTTTGAATATGTTACATAACACTCCCCTGCATCACTTTGGAGTTGCAACACACAAAAATTCTGCACATGATTTTAGGATTCATATGAATGTTGCATACATCTCATGATAAATCAAGTTAAGGGCTTATGTGCCTAATTACACTGCATGACAACTAGGTCAGGTACACCCTACCAAATCCAAGCTCAATCAAGTGCAACCATGGACCAAAATTTTGAGACCTGGATGAAAACCCTGAATGATCAAATGGCCCGACTAAACCAGAATATGACTGATCAATTGACCCAGACCACCCAAAGCATAACTGATCAAATGACCCATATCACTTTTAGCCTTGACCAATTAGAGGCAGGTACTTCTACAAGAGCCCATGAGGCCCAAATAGAATTAGAGCCTAAACCAGAGTTAAGTACGCATATCAACCCTAGAAGAGCTTTACACCAAGACCTTTTTCCTGAACCCAATCCTAGAAGGCCTAATCAAGA
Source organism: Calamus simplicifolius (assembly GCA_900491605.1). NCBI lineage: Eukaryota > Viridiplantae > Streptophyta > Magnoliopsida > Arecales > Arecaceae > Calamus > Calamus simplicifolius. The sequence continues at coordinate 149,441 of UESW01001466.1, forward strand.
ACCTTTCTTTGAGCCAAATCCTAGAAGACTCAATTTTAATCGAGTCCATGACCCGAATCCTAGGAGAGCACTCCATGACCCAACTTATAAGCCAAATCCTAGGAGACCCAATCAGGACCAAATGGACCAGTATGACCGAACTCTTAGGAATATTAGATTAGAAGCACCTACTTTTGATGGAAGTCTAGATCCTAAGGTTTATATAGATTGGGAGGGCGAGATGGATCAGTATTTTGAGTGGTACGAAATGACTGAGGAAAGAAAGTGCAAATTTGCAAAGCTTAGGTTAGTCCGTCATGCTCGTTATACTGGGAAAATGTCGAGATTCATTAGATAGAGAGGTGATGTTCCCATAGTAACCTGGAGAGCAATGAAGCGTAGACTTAGAGAGAAGTACCTTCCCATGTCCTACTACAAAGACTTCTAGATCAGTGGTAAAGATTGACAAGGAACAAAGAGTGTAGCTGAATACATTGCAAAGTTTGATGAATTTGTGATGAGATGCAATGTCGATGAGTCCGAATCAGTTACCTTATCTAGATTCAGAGCCGGATTAAGGGAAGAGATCAGAAAGAGTTGTTCATGAGAGAAGTTCAAGATTTAGAGCTAGCCTATCAGATAGCACGCGATGCTGAGAGATTTCATAGGGGACCAGTTTATCGCAGACAGAAATCCCTAGAACTAGTGCACCTAGTCAGCAGCCAGACCAAGTCAGATGCGACCCAATCGGCCTAACCCTGGTACACCTCTGACTCGTAGAGATGGTAAGGGCAAAGCACCAGAAGTTCAGAGAAACCCAAACCGGAATGCTTGCTTCAAATGTCATCAGATAGGCCATTATGAGCAATTGCCCAAATAGAGCCTTGTACATGGAAGGGTTAGAGAAAAATGAGTCTGAATCCAAAGCACCCTTAGATGATTGTGTCGAGGAAGTATATCAGGCGAGGATAATCTGGAAGATGAGTATGAAGGTGATGAGGATCTTGTAGACCCTGACCTTTTGGGAGTAGTTAGATGCATCCTTACCCAACTAAGACCCAGGACGATTGGCGTAGGACTAACATCCTACAAACCTTTGTCAAGTTAGCGGATAAGGTATGTAAGATAATCATAGATAGTGGAAGTTGTGTAAATGCCATATCTACTAGTGCTGTCAAAACTTTAGGCTTATCCACAGCTCCCCATCCAAACCCCTATAAGGTTTCTTGGATAGACTCCACATCAATTCTATCAAAAGTAGGTGTCTAGTCCAAATCCAATTACAGTCCTATCAGAGAAAGTGTGGTGTGATGTTCTACCAATGAGTGAGTAGTATCATCTTAGGTCGACCTGGTTATTTGACCATGACGCAACCCTTTTTGCCGATCTAATTCTTGCTCATTCATGCACCTTGGGAAGAAGTTTGTAATCAACCCTTCACCACCTAAGGACATGGTTAAGAGAGGATCGAGCCACCTAAAGGAAACAAAGACTAGAGTCAATCTGATAACTGCAAAGGAGATTGAGAAAGAACTCACTAAGGGTACACCTGTTTGGATCTTAACCGAGAAACACAAGAGCCTGCCCAGAAAGAGCACCCTCAGGAAGTAGTTGAATTATTAGAGGACTTTAAGGATGTATTTCCAAATGACCTGCCTGACCACCTTCCACCACTTAGGGACATCCAACACGCCATTGATTTAGTCCCAGGAGCAACCTTACCAAACCTCCCACATTATAGGATGAACCCTATAGAACACCTAGAGTTGCAAAGACAAGTAGGGGATCTCCTTAGGAAAGGATTTGTTAGGAAAAGTTTGAGTCCTTGTGCAGTTCCAGCCCTGTTAACACTAAAAAGGATGGCACATGGAGGATGTGTGTTGATAGTCGTGCCATAAATAAAATTACAGTAAAATATAGGTTTTCCCATCTCCGCTTGGACGATATGCTAGATGATGGCCGGTGCAACTATATTTTCCAAGATTGATTTGAAGAGCGGCTATCACCAGGTTAGGATTAGACCAGAGGATGAGTGGAAGACTGCATTTAAGACTAAGGATGGTTTATTTGAATGGGTAGTGATGCCATTTGGGTTGTCCAATGCACCTAGCACATTTATGAGGATCATGACCCAAGTCCTACGTGCCTTCATGGAAAATTTGTAGTAGTATACTTGATGATATTTTGATTTACAGTAGGACTAAGGAAAGCCACTTAGACCACCTTAGGCAAGTATGTACAACCCTTAGGAAAGAGAATCTCTATGCTAATTTGAAGAAGTGTGTTCTTAACCCATAGAGTCACTTTCCTAGGTTTCATTGTCACCCCTGATGGAGTTTTAGCTGATCCTGAAAAGATAAAAGCCATAGTTGAGTGGCTTGTTCCCAAAACTGCTCATGATATTCATAGTTTTCATGGTCTAGCCACCTTCTATAGGAGATTCATACGGTTTTAGCTCCATTGTCGCCCCAATAACTGATTGTCTTAGGAAGGGTAGTTTTAATTGGACCAAAGCAGTTAATAGAGCCTTCCTAGAGATAAAAGATAGAATGACACAAGCACCTATTTTGAAGTTACCAGACTTTACCAAAGTATTCGAGGTAGCTTGTGATGCATCCAGAGTTGGAATAGGTGGAGTTTTAAGCCAGGAGAACCACCCCATAGCTTTCTTTAGTGAAAAATTAAATGATGCTAAGCTTAAATATTCCACCTATGATAAAGAACTCTATGCGGTAGTGCAAGTTTTAAAGTATTGGAGACACTATCTTCTACCGCAAGAATTTGTCCTATTCTCTGATCACGAGGCCCTTAGATTTCTTAATTCCCAGAAAAAGTTGAATCCTAGGCATGCCAAATGGGTAGAATACATCCAAGCCTACACTTTTATCCTGAAACACCATGCCGGAGTTGAGAATAAGGTAGCCGATGCTTTGAGTCGTAGAACCTTACTTTTACATTCAGTTAGCACTGAAGTTGTTGGATTTGAGAGACTTAAAGATGAGTATGCAACATGTCCAGACTTTAGTGAAATTTACCAGGCCTTGAGTCAAGGACCATCTAGTGACTATAGTGATTATACCCTTCTAGATGGTCATCTGTTTAAAGAGAACAAGCTTTGTATTCCCAAAACTTCCTTGAGAGACTTTCTAGTTTGGGAGACCCATGCGGAAGGTTTAGCTGGTCACTTTGGTAGAAATAAGACCATTTTAGCTATTGAGGACCAGTTTTTTTGGCCAGGACTTAAGAGACAAGTTGCCCAGATAGTGGCCAGGTGTCGAACTTGTGCTGTTGGCAAGCAGCAAAAGCAAAATACTGGACTCTATACACCCTTACCTGTACCCGATTGTCCCTGGCAGGACCTTAGCATGGATTTCGTATTAGCCTACCTAAGACCAGCAGAAACATGATTCGATCTTTGTTGTGGTCGATAGGTTCTCAAAAATGGCTCACTTCATCCCTTGTTCCCAAACCGTTGATGCCTCTAGAGTCGCCAAACTTTTTCTAGATGGAGTGGTAAAGCTACATGGTCTGCCTAAAACCATATTGTCTGATAGGGATGTCAAATTCACCAGCTACTTTTGGAAAACCTATGGCATTTGTTAGGTACCAAATTAAATTCTCCACTGCCTACCATCCCCAGACTGATGGCCAGACTGAAGTCATAAATAGGAGTCTNGTTGCAGGACTATCCCAAATCCCATGGATGAAGACAACAATTCAAGATATGCTATGGTGTGGACACCAGACTCAGAAGAGCTTCAACAACTTCAGCTGGATTCTTTATGGATGGAAGATTAAATTAAGTTTTAGTCTTGTATTTATTTTTCATTTGAGCAATTTTATTTCAATTGACTGTATTTGTTTGATTGAGTCCTGTTTAAGTTCTTTATTGCAATTGAGTCAAAAAGAGTCCAGCCTAAAAACCAATTTGGTTCAGCACAAGAAGAATGGGTGCATGGTCATGAAGTCACCAACATTGAAGCCATATCATCACGCCACATCAACAAGGAATGTCCCAATGAATAGAAAGATTTTGAATCAAGTCAAAGTCTCCACAACCACCTCCTCTTATCATGGGACGCCCCACATTCTCCTCTTGCTGTCTTCTCTTGAAACACCTCCACAAATCAAGGGACGTCAATATTGGAAACTGCCTCCACAAATCATGGGACGCCCACATTGATGCCCACATTGGAAACCACCTCCACAAATCATGGGAGCCCCACATTCTTCTCTTCGCTGCCGAGATCTTCTTCCTCTAATGATAATATGGTATAAGTGCTTTGTAGTCTATAAAAAGGGCTCCTGGCTTTTTGTAAGGGAATAATTAATGAAGTTTTCTTAAGAAAATCCCTGCTTGTTAGATGGGTCCCCTGTGAGAGGGTAGGCGTGAGGCCTGGTGTCTATTTATATCGTCCACATTTTATCCTCCTTTCCCATTTTGCTTCAAGCCCATTTTTAACCGATCAAGGATCCCGGCTTCCATGGTTCCAAAGTTGCAGGTTGTTCCCACCATGAATCAAGGTATGGAAGCTTACAATATGGTGGAATCCCTTATCATCCTCAAGTTCCTTCCCTGAGTGCATCGATTTTACTTAAGTTTATTAATTGCTGAAGAACCTCTTTAAAATCTTTCAGATGCAATTATTAGATTTACTTAGCCTAATCTGAGTGGTTTCTTAACCACAAAAATCGCTTCTTTATTACTTTGTTTAAATTCTAAATTCAAACTTTGTTTAGTCTTCTAAGTCCTCCATAAAATTTCTAGTTCTTAAACAATGAGTGAATGCATGTGTTATTTCACTTAATCGTTCATTTAATCTTTACTAATTCTATTAGAAATATATCCCACGTTGGTTGTCCCATCATCATGGTATCAGAGCATGGTATAGAGCATGGTTGGTTAGGGCAAAATTTTTAGTTTTGCTTGCTCGCTGGATTATCTGAATATTGCAGTATATGGTCTGATGTTTTAATTTGCAGCGTGTAAAAAATTTAAAATTTTATGATTTTTATTTTTCTAGATTCTTTATAATTCAAAGTATTTTTTCAAATTTTCTCAGGCATTATTTCGGACTGTGAATTTTCTGCCAGCCGAAGTAAGGTCTGAGGAGGTTATATTCTTTTCTGACTTGACTAGGTTCCAGGAACTACCCAGTAAAGCAATGAATTTTAAATTTAATTTTCTTTCACCTGGAGTATCATTATTGAGTTAAAAGTGTTCTGTAAAATTTTTTAAATTTTTTGAATATGTTACATAACACTCCTCTGCATCACTTTGGAGTTGCAACACACACAAAATTCTGCACATGATTTTAGGATTCATATGAATGTTGCATACATCTCATGATAAATCAAGTTAAGGGCTTGTGTGCCTAATTGCACTGTATGACAACTAGGTCAGGTACACCCTACCAAATCCAAGCTCAATCAAGTGCAACCATGGACAAAATTTTGAGACCTTGATGAAAACCCTGAATGATCAAATGGCCCGACTAAACCAGAATCTGACTGATCAATTGACCCAGACCCCCAAGCATAACTGATCAAATGACCCATATCACTTTTAGGCTTGACCAATTAGAGGTAGGTACTCCTACAAGAGCCCATGAGGCCCAAATGGAATTAGAGCCTGAACCAGAGTTAAGTACACCCATCAACCCTAGAAGAGCTCTACACCAAGACCTTTTTCCTGAACCCAATCCTAGAAGGCCTAATCAAGAACCTTTCTTTGAGCCAAATCCTAGAAGACTCAATTTTAATCGAGTCCATGACCCGAATCCTATGAGAGCACTCCATGACCCTCCTATGAGCACTCCATGACCCAGCTTATGAGCCAAATCCTAGGAGACCCAATCAAGACCAAATGGACCAGTATGATCGAACTCTTAGGAATATTAGATTAGAAGCACCCACTTTTGATGGAAGTCTAGATCCTAAGGTTTATGTAGATTGGGAGGGCGAGATGGATCAGTATGAGTGGTACGAAATGACTGAGGAAAGGAAGTGCAAATTTGCAAAGCTTAGGTTAGTCCGTCAGGCTTAGTTATACTGGGAAAATGAGAGATTCATTAGACAGAGAGGTGATTCCCATAGTAACCTGAAGAGCAATGAAGCGTAGACTTAGAGAGAAGTACCTTCCATGTCCTACTACCAAAGACTTCTAGATCAGTGGCAGAGATTGACCCAAGGAACAAAGAGTGTAGCTGAGTACATTGCAAAGTTTGATGAATTTGTGATGAGATGCAATGTCGATGAGTCCGAATCAGTTACCTTATCTAAATTCAGAGCCGGATTAAGGAAAGAGATCCAGAAAGAGTTGTTCATGAGAGAAGTTTAAGATTTAGAGCTAGCCTATCAGATAGCACGATGCTGAGAGATTTCATAGGGGACCAGTTTATCGCAGACCAGAAATTCCTAGAACTAGTGCACCTAGTCAGCAGCCAGGACCAAGTCAGATGCGACCCAACCGGCCTAACCCTGGTACACCTCTGGCTCGTAAGATGATAAGGGCAAAGCACCAGAAGTTCAAAGAAACCCAAACCGGAATGCTTGCTTCAAATGTCATCAGATAGGCCATTATGCGAGCAATTGCCCAAATAGAGCCTTGTACATAGAAGGGTTAGAGGAAAATGAGTCTGAATCCAAAGCACCCTTAGATGATTGTGTCGAGGAAGTATATCAGGCTGAGGATAATCTGGCAGATGAGTATAAAGGTGATGAGGATCTTGTAGACCTGACCTTTTGGGAGTAGTTAGATGCATCCTTACCCAGACTAAGACCCAGGACGATTGGCGTAGGACTAACATCCTATAAACCTTGTCAAGTTTGGGGATAAGGTGTGTAAGATAATCATAGATAGTGAAAGTTGTGAATGTCATATCTACTAGTGCTGTCAAAACTTTAGGCTTATCTACAGCTCCCCATCCAAACCCCTATAAGGTTTCTTGGATAGACTCCACATCAATTCCTATCAAAAGTAGGTGTCTAGTCCAAATCCAATTACATCCTATCAGGAGAAAGTGTGGTGTGATGTTCTACCAATGGGAGTGAGTAGTATTATCTTAGGTCGACCCTGGTTATTTGACCATGATGCAACCCTTTTTGGCCGATCTAATTCTTGCTCATTCATGCACCTTGGAAGAAGTTTGTAATTAACGCTTCACCACCTAAGGACACGGTTAAGAGAGGATCGAGCCACCTAAAGGAAACAAAGACTAGAGTCAATCTGATAACTGCAAAGGAGATTAAGAAAGAACTCACTAAGGGTACACCTGTTTGGATCTTAACCGCTAGAGAAACACAAGAGCTGCCCAGAAAGAGCACCCTCAGGAAGTAGTTGAATTATTAGAGACTTTAAGGATGTATTTCCAAATGACCTATCTGACCACCTTCCACCACTTAGGGACATCCAACACGCCATTGATTTAGTCCCAGGAGCAACCTTACCAAACCTTCCACATTATAGGATGAACCCTATAGAACACCTAGAGTCACAAAGATAAGTAGGGGATCTCCTTAGGAAAGGATTTGTTAGGGAAAGTTTGAGTCCTTGTGCAGTTCAGCCCTATTAACACCTAAAAAGGATGGCACGTGAGGATGTGTATCGATAGTCGTGCCATAAATAAAATTACAGTAAAATATAGGTTTTTCATTCCGCTTGGGCGATATGTTAGATATGATGGCCGGTGCAACTATATTTTTAAGATTGATTTAAAGAGCGGCTATCACCAGGTTAGGATTAGACCAGGGGATGAGTGGAAGACTGCATTTAAGACTAAGGATGGTTTATTTGAATGGGTAGTGATGCCATTTGGGTTGTCCAATGCACCTAGCACATTTATGAGGATCATGACCCAAGTCCTATGTGCCTTCATGGAAAAATTTGTAGTAGTATACTTTGATGATATTTTGATTTATAGTAGGACTAAGGAAAGCCACTTAGACCACCTTAGACAAGTATGTACAACCCTTAGGAAAGAGAATCTCTATGCTACTTTGAAGAAGTGTGAGTTTTTAACCCATAGAGTCACTTTTCTAGGTTTCATTGTCACCCCTGATGGAGTTTCAGCTGATCCTGAAAAGATAAAAGCCGTAGTTGAGTGGCCTGTTCCCAAAACTGTTCATGATATTCATAGTTTTCATGGTCTAGCCACCTTCTATAGGAGATTCATATGAGGTTTTAGCTCCATTATCGCCCAATAACTGATTGTCTTAGGAAGGGTAGTTTTAATTGGACCAAAGCAGTTAATAGAGCCTTCCAAGAGATAAAAGATAGAATGACACAAGCACCTATTTTAAGTTACCAGACTTTACCAAAGTATTCGAGGTAGCTTGTGATGCATCCGGAGTTGGAATAGGTGGAGTTTTAAGCCAGGAGAACCATCCCATAGCTTTCTTTAGTAAAAATTAAATGATGCTAAGCTTAAATATTCCACCTATGATAAAGAACTCTATGCGGTAGTACAAGCTTTAAAGTATTGGAGACACTATCTTCTATTGCAAGAATTTATCCTATTCTCTGATCATGAGGCCCTTAGATTTCTTAATTCCAGAAAAAGTTGAATCCTAGGCATGCCAAATAGATAGAATACATCCAAGCCTACACTTTTATCCTGAAACACCATGCCGGAGCTAAGAATAAGGTAGCCGATGCTTTGAGTCATAGAACCTTACTTTTACATTCAGTTAGCACTGAAGTTGTTGGATTTGAGAGACTTAAAGATGAGTATGCAATATGTCCAGACTTTAGTAAAATTTGCCAGGCCTTGAGTCAAGGACCATCTAGTGACTATAGTGATTATACCCTTCTAGATGGTCATCTGTTTAAAGAGAACAAGCTCTGTATTCCCAAAACTTCCTTGAGAGACTTTCTAGTTTGGGAGACCCATGGGGAGGTTTAGCTGGTCACTTTGGTAGAAATAAGACCATTTTAGCTGTTGAGGACCAGTTTTTTTGGCCAAGACTTAAGAGACAAGTTGCCCAGATAGTGGTCAGGTGTTGAACTTGTGCTGTTGGCAAGCAGCAGAAGCAAATACTGGACTCTATACACCCTTACCTATACCCGATTATTCCTGGCAGGACCTTAGCATGGATTTTGTATTAGGCCTACCTAAGACCCAGCGAAAACATGATTCGATCTTTGTTGTGGTCGATAGGTTCTCAAAAATGGCTCACTTCATCCCTTGTTCCCAAACCGTTGATGCCTCTAGAGTCACCAAACTTTTTCTAGATGGAGTGGTAAAGCTACATGTCTGCCTAAAACCATAGTGTCTGATAGGGATGTCCAATTAACCAGCTACTTTTGGAAAACCCTATGGCATTTGTTAGGTACCAAATTGAAATTCTCTACTGCCTACCACCCCCAGAATGATGGCCAGACTGAAGTCATAAATAGGAGTCTAGGCAACCTACTGAGGTGTCTTGTAGAGAACATTGGGAAATTAGGATTTATTATTACCTCGTGCTGAGTTTGCATACAACAGTTCAGTCAATAGGTCTACTGAGAAAAGCCCCTTTGAGATTGTTCATGGTTATAAACCTAGAAGACCTATCGACCTCATTCATTACCATCACATGCACGAGTATCTGAGTCGCCGAGTATATACAGCATATTAAGGAGTTGCATAAAGAAATTAATAAAAAGATTCAAATGAGCAATGAAGTATATAGACATATGGCTAACTCACGTAAAAGAATGAAGGAATTTAATGAAGGGGACTCTGTAATGATTAAACTTAGACCTAAAAGGTTCCCACCGGGAACTATGAAGAAACTACGTGCCCAGGGAGCTGGACCTTTCAAAGTAATAAAGAAAGTAGGACCTAATGCATATGTTTTAGAGTTACCATTAGATTATGACATTAGTTCCACATTTAATATTTCAGATCTGAAAGAATACAAAGAACTGGCATTAATTCCTATGAACCTTTTGGGCCTTATTTTGAGAGTGAAACCCTATCTGAGTGTTCACCAGCAATTCCACCAGACCGGAGAGACAGAGTTGAACATTGTTGGATGATCAGGCGATTACCACCAAAAATAAAGGCTATCAACATTACTTGGTTCATTGGCAAGGCCGATCTGAATCCAAGGACTCCTGGATCACCCGAGAGGATCTTCAACAAATTGCACCAGACTTACTAGAGAAATATGGACAGATTGATCCTTACTCAACAGGGTCGAGTTCCTCCCATCCGGAGAGAATTGGTGTGGACACCAGGCTCAGAAGAAGCTTCAACAACTTCAGCTGGATTCTTTATGGATGGAAAGATTAAATTAAGTTTTAGTCCTATATTTATTTTTCATTTGAGCAATTTTATTTCAATTGATTGTACTTGTTTGATTGAGTCCTATTTAAGTTCTTTATTGCAATTGAGTCAAAAGGAGTCCAGCCCAAAAACCCGATCAGGTTCAGCACAAGAAGAATGGGTGCATGGTCATGAAGTCACCAACATTGAAGTCATATCATCACGCCACATCGATAAGGAATGTCATCCAATGAATAAAAGATTTTGAATCAAGTCAAAGTCTCCACAACCACCTCCTCTTATCATGGGATGCCCCACATTCTCCTCTTGGCATATCTTCTCTTGAAACCACCTCACAAATCAAGGGATGTCCATATTGGAAACTGCCTCCATAAATCATGGGACACCCACATTGACGCCCACATTGACGCTCACATTGGAAACCGCCTCCATAAATCATGGGACACCCCACATTCTTCTCTTCGCTGGCCGACATCTTCTTCCTCTAATGATAATATGGTGCAAGTGCTTGGTAGTCTATAAAAAAGGGCTCCTGGCTTTTTGTAAGGGATAATTAATGAAGTTTTCTTGAGAAAATCCCCTGCTTGTTAGATGGGTCCCCTGTGAGAGGGTAGGCATGAGGCCTGGTGTCTATTTATATCGTCCATATTTTATCCTCTTTTCCCCACTTTGCTTCAAGCCCATTTTCAACTGATCAAGGATCCCCGGCTTCCATGGTTCCAAAGTTGCAGGTTATTCCCACCATGAATCAAGGTACGAAGCTTACAATATGGTGGAATCCCTTGTCATCCTTAAGTTCCTTCCCTGAGTGCATCTATTTTACTTAAGTTTATTAATTGCTGGAAGAACCCTCTTTAAAATCCTTTCAGATATGCAATTATTAGATTTACTTAGCCCTAATCTGAGTGGTTTCTTAACCACAAAGATCCGCTTCTTTATTACTTTGTTTAAATTCTAAATTCAAACTTTGTTTAGTCTTCTAAGTCCCCTCCATAAAATTTCTAGTTCTTAAACAATGAGTGAATGCATGTGTTATTTCACTTAATCGTTCATTTAATCTTTACTAATTCTATTAGAAATATATCCCACGTCGGTTGTCCCACATCATGCTAACCATGAGGTACATCATTTTGAGAAATATACAATAAAATGTAGCTTTCCTGCAAAATAGTGGCCATTATATATTCATCTCCTTCCTTCCCTTTCTCCTTCACCTCTCTCATTTGAGTTGTTTGTTAGTCTTCTCTAGTAGCATGCGAATGCTATATTATCCGAAGATAGATACTATGGAATGCAAGTAATAATGAATGTATGGCATTCTATGGTCGAGCAGGATTTTGAGTTCAGTCTATCTTAGCTCTAGATTATTGGGGTGAGGGAGATGATACCAATATCATCGAGGCTGGTTGGGAGGTATATTATTATTGTTTTGGATTTAACCAAATAAAAAGTAGTTTTACTTAATAAAATGGATTAATGAAACTTTTCTTAGGAAATATGTCAGTTGATATTAATATTTTTAATCTTACTAATACACATCAAACGAGTGACTCAAATTATGTTCAAGATATTATTTATAATCCAATTGACCATAGCGACGAAGAGCTTGACCTAAAATCTGTTTGAACCAAGATGGAAGGAAAATTAATGAGGTCATTACAATTGCTGAAGAATATTAATGAGGTTGCTACAATTGCTGAAGAATCAAAATGGAAACCTCCAACTGAACTACTAGAGAAGTACCTGAATCATTACCTAAACCATTAATAGCGGAAGCACCCAAATTAAAACTGAAACCACTTCTTAAGCACCTCAAATATGCATACCTAGGTCCATCAAAAAACTCTACCTGTGATTATTTCAGCCAACTTAGACTCCTCATAAGAAGTGAAATATTGAATGTCCTAAGAGAAAATAAAAAAGTGTTAGGATGGACCATGGCTGACATAAAAAGGATTAGCCCCTCAATCGTTCAACATAGGATTCACTTAAGGAAAGAAGCCAAGCCTACAAGAGAACCCCAAAGGAGACTTAACCCAGCCATGAAGGAAGTAGTAAGAAAAGAAATCATCAAACTCCTTGACAACGGTATAATTTATTCTATTTCAGATAGTGCTTGGGTAAGTCTTGTGTAAGTGTTGCCCAAGAAGTCAAGAGTCACTGTGATACAAATGACAAGAATGAGTTGGTCTCAACAAGAATTCAAATAGGATGGAGGGTGTGCTTCGATTATGTTATAATATTGCTAATAAAATGGATGTCCATGTATTCTAAGAGGAGATTATGTCAAGTTATAAAGATGGTGTCCATTGGTATTCCAAGAAAGGTTATTTCTATTGGTATTACTTGTAACATCTTTTACCATTTGCCTATAAATAGATAGCATGGAATTATATTTGAAAAGGTTGATGAAATAAGATACGGATAAAATAAAAAGATAAAATAATAGAGAACATATTTCAATACTTTTCTTTTTTAGTCTTTTTGTTCTATTGTTACTCTTTAATTATATAACACGTTATCAGCACGACTCTCTATCTCATCATTTTATATTTGTTAAAAAACTTTTATTAAGGTAAATATCATTTATATATACAATTGTCTCTAGTCCTCAATAAATTTAAAATAATTTTTATTCTAATAAAAGGTTATGTAATAATTTACTTTGTGTGCTTTGATAGTATTCTTATGGTAATTTTGGCAAAACTTAATTTTGTGGCACTAGATATCATGGGCAAAAATTATCTATCATGGATACTTGATGTTGAAATCCATTTGGAGGCTAATGCCCTTGGTGATACAATTAAAGATGGTAATGAGGCATCCAACCAAGACAAAGCAAAAGCAATGATCTTCCTACGACACCACCTTGACGAGGGATTGAAAGTTGAATACCTAACGGTAAAATATCTCCTTATCCTTTGGAATAGCCTAAAAGAGCATTATGACCATAAAAAAATAGTTATTCTCTCCAAGGCTTGTTATGACTGGATGCACTTACGTCTACAAGATTATAAGACAGTAAGTGAATACAATTCAGCTATGTTCAGAATTACTTTCCAGTTGAAATTATGTGGAGAAAAGTCACTGATGAGGATATGCTAAAAAAACCTTTTCACTTTTCATGCTTCCAATTTTCTCCTATAGCAGTAATATGAAATATCATGAAAAAGGTTTTAAGAAATATTCTGAACTAATTTTCTGCCTTCTTATGGCTAAATAAAATAATAATCTTTTAATAAAAAACCATGAAGTCCATCCAACTGGCTCTCTGTACCATTTCCTAAAATGAATGCAACTACATATCAATTTTATAAACAAAGGCGTGGTCATGGATGTGGCCATGGATGCGGACATGGTCGAGGACATTTTGATTATCGTGGTGGCCATATTAAACTCCTTCTCACCATCTGAAGTACATGAAAAATAAGAAAAATAAGAAAATAAGAAAAACGAGAAGACAATTGGGAAAGGCAAAGGGGACTTAAGTAAAATTTGATGGATAAATCATGCTATCGTTGTGAAATGAAGGGTCATTAATCGCGTACCTATTATACACCAAAACACCTTATTGAACTTTATCACGAATCATTGAAAAGAATGAGAAAAAGATGAAAACAAATTTTGTTTCTGAATTTGGCCTTCCGATACTGGATTTGATGATCTGGATGTTGCTGACTTCTTTATTCAACCAAAAGAAAATAATGATTATCTAATTGATAACATGAATGTATAAGGATAATATGTTATCAACAATACCATGCAATAAAATAATGTCTTATTATACATATATTTGTTTTAAAGAAACTGATGCAATGATGAAATATAACTTTTAGTTTCTATACCTTTATATACCTTGTATTTTAATTTGTATTTCACTACATGTCATTCTTTTTATGAAGAAAATCGAATTATCTCGAGTAGGATCTTTTGTCGACAACAACAATTTGTGCCTCGTCGATAATGCTACAACGTACACTATACTTAAACATATGAAATACTTCTCCTACTTAAGAATGCAGGCAACAAATATTAATACAATTTGTGATAGTGCAAAATTGATTGAAGGCTTTGGAAGAGCCCATATCATTTTGCCTAGAGAAATAAAATTCATAATTAATGATGTCTTATATTCTGAAAGGTCTCAAAAAATTTATTAAGCTTTAAAAATATTAGCAGAAATGGATAATCATATTGAGACAACTAATGAAGGCAATATTGAGTATTTATGCATTACAAGTACAATCTCAAATAAGAAAATTGTATTAAAAAATTGCCTGCATTTTTCTCTAGTTTATACTACACAAATATAAGCACAGTTGAAGCATATACTATAGTAAACCAGAAGTTTACTAATCAAAATAATTTTATAATTTGGCAAAACCGGTTGGATCATTCTGGTTCAATTATGATGCAAAGAATTATAGAGAATTCATGTGGACATTCATTGAAGAATCAGAAAATATTATGTTGAGAAATTTGGGAAATTGTATTTACCCCAACTTTATTGATTTTGATGATTTCCAAAAGCCATGAGTATTTTAAAGGAAATAATGAGTTTATTAATCAAAAACCTTGACCTTATTCAAAATGAATGCAATGGACTCTCAATGTTTAAATTCACTGTGTTTTGAATCAATTTGAAAAGGAAGTTTCAAGCTCTATATTTAAAGTTTTCAAAAAGGAATTTTTACATGTTATATTTCAATCATTGATTTCTTGAAACATGTCTTGAATCCATGCTTAATGTCATATTTATTGTATTCAAGTCAAAATATTATTTAAAATTATTCTGGGATGAATTTCAAAGTCAATCAGAAAAATATCTGATTTTTGATACGTTCTGGAGCCGACTCTAGAGTTTCAGAGTCGACTCCTGTAAGTAACTGAGATTTCTGATTTTCTCGAGTCGACCCTTGGATTTCAAGAGTCGACCCCTGACTCTGTGCGAGCCGACTCTGGACTGTGCGAGTCGACTCCGTTCAAACAACAAAAACCATATTTTTTGAGCGCTTCTCGAGTCGACTCCCCATTTTCTTCGAGTCGACTCCCGACTGTCAGGAGTCGACACTTTGGTTTTTCACGAGTCGACCCTCTAACGTTTAAAATGTTTCTATTTTTAGTAATCGACTTCGAGCCGACTCCCACAGTGCTCAAGTCGACTCCGCGAAATCTGGGCGCGATTTTTCACGATGACACATCAGCCCCAACGGTAGGATTTTAAATAACGGCTATATTTCTGTATTTCTAACGAATATTTTTGCAAATCTATATAGAGGAGCTCTTTTCAAATAAAATCAACAAAAAAGAGGTGAAAAAGAGAAAAAAGAAAATCTTTCAAAAAGAAGGAAAAACAGAGCTTTATTGAAAAAATCGTTTGAGTCAAGAAAAGAGAGTCAAAAGGAGTGAAATCAAAGCGAGAGATTCGTGTGCTCCTGAGCTATAATCTACAAAAAGTTCAAGAGGAGATCCCAAAGCAACCAAGAGCAAATCAAGATCTTTCAACCTAGAAGAAAAAGAAAAAAAGCTTCAACCAACATCCAAAAGCCCCAAAGCTAGGAGAATCTGTGCTGAGGCCTGATTCCACACTTCAAAGGAGTTGGAGAAGAGAAGCAAAGAAGCCAATCCTGCATTCAAGCATATTTAATCAGGCTTTCTAAACCTAAGCTTTATTTTGTTTATTCTGCTCTAGAGGAGCTGTTTGTATTTAAAACTCTGATTTATTTTCTTGGGTACTGATTCAAAGTGGATTGAATCAGTGGAGGTAGGTGTACCTCGTTGTAAGCTTGGGATAGCTTACGTTTTGGGTTCGTTGTGATCCCGTTAAAACAACGAGTTGGGTTTTGTGCTGGTAAGCCCGTGTAAAACCAGCTGGGTTCGTTGTGATCCCGGAAAAATAACAAGTTTGAGTTGTGAGCTTGTAAAATAACTCGGCTGTAATCTAGGGAGATTATAGTGTGGACCCAAGTGAATCTTGGGAGTGGACGTAGGTGCTGGTTGCGCCGAACCACTATAAAACCTTGTGTTTGCCGTGCTCATTTGTCTCTCACTCTATCTCTCTTATATTTCTGTTTGTGCATTGCTTAAGTTAATTTCTCTCACTTGCACATCTTGAGTTAATTTGTTTAAAACATTTCAAAAAGTCTTAAATTTTTAAGAACCCAATTCACCCCCCCCCCCTCTTGGGTTGCCATCTGGGCCAACAATTGGTATCAGAGCAAGTGCTCATTTAGAATTTGATCTCACGATCAAGGGCTAAAGATCCTTATGGCAACACAAAGTGGTTCATGTTTTGCTGAAGGTCATTCTACGAATAGACCTCCTTTATTTAATGGAACCAACTATTCATATTGGAAAGCTAGAATGAGAATATTCATTCAAGCTTCTGACTATGAATTGTGGGGAGTAATAATAAATGGACCTAGTACACCCACACACTAGTAGATGGCACTATTGTTCCTAAGCCCGAAAGGGATTGGAATGATAATGATAGGAGAATGGCACAATTAAATGCTAAAGCCATTAACATTTTGTATTGTTCCTTAGACTCTAATGAATTCAACCGAATCTCAACATGTAATTCCGCAAAAGAAATTTGGGATAGGTTGGAAATAACACATGAAGGAACAAACCAAGTAAAAGAATCAAAGATAAATATTTTGGTTCATAAATATGAATTATTTACCATGGAACAAAATGAAACCATCACATGCATGTTCACTAGATTCACTGATATTGTGAATGGTTTGAAAAGTCTTGGAAAAGTTTATACTAACTCTGAGCTTGTTCGCAAAATTCTTAGGTCACTTCCAAGGACTTGGGAAGCCAAGGTGACAGCCATACAAGAAGCCAAAGATCTGAACATCCTACCATTGGAAGAGCTTCTTGGTTCGCTAATGACTCATGAGCTTCAAGTTAAACAACATGTCAATGAGGATGAGTCAAGAAAGAAGAAGACCATCGCCCTCCAAGCTGCGGAAAAGGAAGTAAGCAGCAGCGATGATGAAGAGGATGATGATGATGAGACAGCCCTCCTTGCAAGGAAATTCAAGAAATTTATGCAAAGAAGGAGGCCCTTCCACAAGAAGAGATTTGTATCAAAAATGGAAGGAGAAAAAGAAAAGGATAAGAAAAAGGAAAAGGACAAAGAGAAAGAGCCCTTATGTTATGAATGTGTAGATATGAATGCCTATAAAAAGGCCTACATGGCAACTTGGACTGACATTTTATATGACTAAGTCCTTTAGCTTCAGAAGGAAAACCTATAAAGAAAAAGAAAAAGGAAACCTACATTGGCAATCTTGAAAGACTGACAGTGAAGAGTCTTCTCACGAATTGAAAAAAGTAAAAGCTAACAAATAATGAATGTAATGACATAAATTTGCTTCAATTTGGGTTGTTGCTACTAACCATGAAGGACCCAAGAAAGCTTGGGTACCTAAACATAAAGTTTAAATTATGTTGCAGGAATGTCTTGTAGCCAAAAGATCAAAGAAAAAGTGGTACCTTGATAGTGGCTGCTCAAGACATATGACGGGTGACAAAGATGAATTCATCACCCTGGAAGAAAAGAAAGGTGGAGTTGTTACGTTTGGCGATAATGGTAAAGGTCAAATTATGGGCCTTGGTAAAGTTCGTATAACTCCATCTACATTTATTGATAATGTACTTTATGTTGATGGTTTGAAGCATAATCTAATTAGTATAAGCCAATTATGTGATAAAAACTTTAATGTTTCATTTAAATCTTCTATATGCACTGTAACTAATTCTATTGATAATAGCATTGTATTTACTGGTTATAGACATGGCAATGTTTACTTGGTTGATCTAGAAAAATTATCTTTGAGTGATCATTGCTTGATTGCTGACAATGCTAACATAAATGAAATTAGTTGGTTGTGGCATCGTAGATTAGGTCATGCAAGCACACACCTTATTTCAAAATTAATTAAAATGGATTTAGTTAAAGGCTTACCTAAACTAGATTTTGAAAACAACAAAATATGTGATGCATGTCAATTTGGAAAACAAACTAGAAGTTCTTTCAAATCTAAAAATGTTGTTTCAACTTCTAGGGCATTAGAGCTACTTCACATGGACCTTTTTGGACCAACTAGAACCACAAGTCTAGGAGGAAAGAAATATGGTCTAGTGATTGTAGATGATTATTCTAGATATACTTGGGTATGTTTTTAGCTCACAAAGATGAGACTTTCTCGATATTCCTGAAATTCTTCAAGAAAGTCACAAATGAGAAAAACACTACCATAGTATCTCTAAGAAGTGATCATGGAACTGAATTTGAAAATCACTTATTTGAAAGTTTCTGCACTGAAAATGGTATTAATCATAATTTTTCAGCCCCTAGGACTCCACAGCAAAATGGTGTAGTTGAAAGGAAAAATAGGACTCTAGAAGACATGGCCCGTACCATGCTATGCGAAAGTAACCTACCAAAGTACTTTTGGGCGGAAGCTATTAACACAGCATGCTACATCTTAAATCGAGCCCTAATAAGACCAATCTTAAAGAAAACACCTTATGAATTATGGAATGAAAGAAAACCCAATATAAAATACTTTCATGCATTTGGATGTAAATGTTTTATTCATAATAATGGTAAAAACAATTTAGGAAAATTTGATGCTAAATCTGATGAAGGAATCTTTTTAGGATATTCAACAACTAGTAAAGCTTATAGAGTATTTAACAAGAAAACCTTAGTAGTTGAAGAATCCATTCATATAGTTTTCGATGAGTCTTTAGCATCTAGTTCTGAAAAGCTTGATGATGAGGAAGATACAAACATAATTGAAAAAGATCTTGAAAAACTTAATATTGAAGTATCTTCAGATCATGAGCAAGAAGCTAAAGATGATGATTCACATAAGGACGATGATGTCAATATTGATCATAATGATATAGATCTTCCAAGAGACTGGAGATATGCTCATAGTCATCCCAAGGAATTGATTATAGGTGATCCATCTCAAGGAATAAGAACTAGATCATATATGAGAAATATTAGTAATCATCTTGCATTTGTATCACAAATTGAACCTAAAACTATTGAAGAAGCTGAAAAAGATAATAATTGGATGTTAGCAATGCAAGAAGAATTAAATCAATTTACAAGAAATAATGTATGGACTTTAGTTGAAAGACCTAAAAATCATTCAGTTATAGGATCAAAATGGATATTAGAAATAAACTAGATGAAAATGGCATAGTAATTAGAAACAAAGCTAGATTAGTTGCAAAAGGATATAATCAAGAGGAAGGTATTGATTTTGATGAAACCTTTGCACCAGTAGCTAGATTAGAAGCCATTAGACTTTTACTTGCATTTGCATGTCATATGAATTTTAACTTATTTCAAATGGATGTTAAAAGCGCATTTTTAAATGGTTTTATAAATGAAGAAGTTTATGTTGAACAACCACCAGGTTTTGAAGATCACGAATTTTCAAATCACGTCTTTAAATTGCACAAAGCTTTATATGGTTTGAAACAAGCACCTAGAGCTTGGTATGATAGGCTAAGTAAATTTTAATTGAAAATGATTTCACAAGAGGAAATGTAGATAAAACATTATTTTTGAAAAGAAAAAGTAAAGATTTACTTGTAGTACAAATATACGTTGATGACATTATTTTTGGTGCTACTAACGATTCTCTATGTCAAGAATTTGCCAAGTTGATGCAGGGAGAATTGAGATGAGCATGATGGGAGAACTCAACTTCTTCCTTGGACTCCAAATCAAACAAAGCAAAGAGGGAATCTTCATCAACCAAACAAAATACACAAGAGAAATCCTAAAGAAGTTTGGTATGGAATCAATGAAACCCCTCGGAACACCAATGAGTCCTTCATGCAAGCTGGACAAAGATGAAGAAGGTAAAAAGGTTGATCAAAAGTATTATCGAGGTATATCGGATCCCTTCTTTATTTAACTGCAAGTAGACCAGATATTATGTTTTCTGTATGTTTATGTGCTAGATTTCAATCAGAACCTAAAGAATCACATTTAATAGCTGTTAAAAGAATATTAAGATATGTAAGTGGAACAAAAAATGTAGGTTTATGGTATTCTAGAGACTCACATTAAACCTAATTGCATACTCAGATTCTGATTATGCTGGATGTAAATTAGATAGAAAAAGCACAAGTGGTGCATGCCAATTCTTAGGAAGTAACTTAATCTCATGGTTTAGCAAAAAGCAAAATTCAGTTGCATTATCAACTACTGAAGCTGAATATGTAGCGGCTGGAAGTTGCTGTGCGCAAATCCTATGGATTAAGCGACAACTTGAAGACTATGGTATCACACTTAATAAGACACCCATAAAATGTGATAATACAAGCGCAATCAATTTAACTAAAAATCCAATTCAACATTCAAGGACAAAACACATAGAAATTAGATATCACTTTATAAGAGAACATGTAACTAATGAAGAAATTTGTCTTGAATATGTTAACACTGAAGAACAATTAGCTGATATTTTTACAAAACCTTTAAGCGAAGAAAGATTTTGTTATCTTAGAGGAGAATTAGGGATTTGTGATCCTTTGGAATAGATTTTGAAACCCCTAAGGAAATGTATCTAGAGTTCTTTCAATTTCTCAAAATCTTAAGGAAATTTTATCTAGAACTCATATCAATTTGATCTCTCAAAATCCATGATTTTTAATCATACTCAAAGATCAAATTCCGGACTCATTTCAGATTCTCTGAATCTTATTTTTTTTTCTGAAATGGTCTCGGAGCCGACTCGGACAGTATCGGAGTCGACCCCTGTTTCTGTTGAAACTCGGGAGCCGACCCCCGCTCTGCGCGAGTCGACTCGATTTCGGGTCCGTGCTCTGTGACTACTCGGGAGCCGACTCCACGCTTTGCGCGAGTCGACTCGACGTGGTCCCAGGTTGATTATCTAGGGCACGAGTCGACCCCACGGACATTTCAATCATTTCTAATCATTCCAAATCTTTCCAAAGCTTTCCCAAACCCTCCAAAACTCCAAAAACCTCTGATTATTCACTCCATCTAGATCTATGGCACCTAAAACCCGTGGAGCTAGCAGTAGTGGCGCCGGATTGAAGAGGAAACGGACCGTTCGACGACCCGTCCGCGAGCCGTCTCCGGATTCGTCCTCTACCCCTTCTCCGAGTGGTTCTCCTGTCCAGCTACCACTCTTCAGGTAGATCACCTTGCCAGTAGAGTTATTACAACCGGTAGAAAGGTTGATTTTGAGTTATTTGAGAATGAAGGTTTTATAATAGGTAGACAGTTGATTGAGATGGGACTTGAGAAATGTGTTCACTGGATTGTCCCACGTATCCTGCACTAGTTAAGGAGTTTTACAAAAATTTGACTAGAGGTGATGATGGTTTAGTGAGCGTAGTGAGAGGCATTGGACTGAATATCACTGCCACTATTCTATCTAGACTGTTAATTTACCCCTGTCTGGACCATCCACTTATGCCCCAGAGGATAGATCGCCAGCCCTCACAAGATTATTGAACAGAAATTTTGAGGGATTTGAAGAAGTTTTTGCAAGTCAATTGCCTTTGGAGCTGAGGTTACTTCACAACATCTGCAGTAGGTTTGTTTCCCAAGACTGGCAGATTCGATTATGTATCTGAGAGAGATATTTTTATTATGGATGCTGTGTTTCTGGGAAGCCTATTAATTTGCCTCGGATGATCATTTGGTACATTGCTGATTGTGGAGGGAAGAAGAAGTCAAGTTTGCCCTATGGCATGGTTCTAACGAAGTTATTTCAAAGCCAAGGGATTGCATTTGGTGATAGTGAGCCAAAAAGGAATTAAGGCATACTGATTATTACTCTTTGGCTACTATTCATCGAATGGGTTTTGTTAAGAGGAATGGAAGATGGGAGAGGAAGAATATTGCAGAGGACAGAGCTATGGATGCTGAGGCCCCCAGACCTTCTGTGAGACATTCTTCACCTGAGCCTCCTCAGAGCTCTTCTGTTCCAGATTCTGTTCCAGCCCTGCCCTGTTCCTGCTCCTGCTCTGCTCCAGCTCAGACATCTACTTTATCATCTGTTAGCTTTTCTGATGTTCAGTTAGATCAGCTTAGATCCTTATTCAAATCTGAGATTAGTGAGCATGAAAATAGATTGAAAAATGAATTTGATGAAAAGTTTATGAATTTGAAAGAAGCTTTGTATTCACTTAGTGATCGGGTTGCATCTATTGAATCTACTCTTAGTTCATCCACCAGCTCCTTAAGTGAAGACTTGAAGAATATTTTTGGAGAGCTTAAGGATATCTGTGGTGACTCAGAGACCTATTCCCAGTGCAACGCCGAGCTTCAGGATAAGATTTGACTGCTTGTACTTTTGTAGATAATAAGCTTAAAGATTATGTTAGACTACAATGTGAAGGAATGAAGCAGATAGTTGATCATTTGAATAGGATTACAAGAAGAAACTTTTGATATTTTTAATGTAATCTCATTTTGATGTAATGAAGTCAAGTTTACTTTCAATGTAATGAGTATGTTTACATTTTCATGTAATTATCATTTTGAAGTAATGAGAAAGTTTGATGCATTAATTATAAGTATCTTTGAATATCTTGAATGATTATCCTCAATTGATTTGAATGGTAAAAGATAAAGAATGATATTGATATAATTTGATATTTATCCTAACCTTTTTGTTGATTACAAAAAAGGGGGAGAGATTTTATTTAATCGTATATGCTTTCAATACAATTAAATTTAAAATTTTAAATTTGAAAGAGGGAGAGATAATTTGAATATTAAAGGAGGAGAGTTAACTAAGTAAAAGGGAGAGATAACCAAGTTATCATTATGCTTAAAATTTGAAAAGGGAAAAATTATTTGCTTGAACTTAACAATTGAAAATTTTGAATGAATTACAAATTGAGTTTCATAGGGGGAGCTATCTCATTTAGGGGGAGCCTCTCAATGAACATAAAAATTGATTTTGGTTTCAGAAAATTTTTCAATTCAAACATGCATATACTCAATGTTTTTGTTATCATCAAAAAGGGGGAGATTGTTGAGAAATTTGGGAGATTGTATTACCCCAACTTTATTGATTTTGATGATTTCCAAAAGCCATGAGTATTTTAAAGGAAATAATGAGTTTATTTATCAAAAACCTTGAGCTTATTCAAAATGAAAGCAATGGACTCTCAATGTTTAAATTCACTGAGTTTTGAATCAATTTGAAAAAGAAGTTTCAAGCTCTATATTTAAGATTTCAAAAAGGAATTTTTACATGTTATATTTCAATCAATGATTTCTTGAAACATGTCTTGAATTCATGCTTAATGTCATATTTATTGTATTCAAGTCAAAATATCATTTAAAATTATTCTGGGACGAATTTCAAAGTCAATCAGAAAAATTTCTGATTTTTGATACGTTCCGGAGCCGACTCTAGAGTTTCAGAGTCGACTCCAGTAAGTAACAGAGATTTCTGATTTTCTCGAGTCGACCCTTGGATTTCAAGAGTCGACCCCTGACTCTGTGCGAGCCGACTCCTGGACTGTGCGAGCCGACTCCGCTCAAACAACAGAAAGCATGTTTTTTGAGCGCTTCTCGAGTCGACTCCCCATTTTCTTCGAGTCGACCCCCGACTGTCGGGAGCCGACACTTTGGTTCTTCGCGAGTCGACCCTCTAACGTTTAAATGTTTCTATTTTTAGTAATCGACTTCGAGCCGACTCCCACAGTGCTCGAGTCGACTCCGCGAAATTCTGGGCGCGATTTTTCACGATGACACGTCAGCCCCAACGGTAATATTTTCAAATAACGGCTATATTTCTGTGTTTCTAACGGATATATTTTTGCAGAATCTATAAATAGAGGAGCTCTTTTCAAATCAAAACAACAAGAGGTGAAAAAGAGAGAAAAGAAAATCTTTCAAAAAGAGGGAAAAACAGAGCTTCATTGGAAAAATCATTTGAGTCAAGAAAAGAGATTCAAAAGGAGTGAAATCAAAGAGAGAGATTCGTGTGCTCCAGACAATCTACAAAAGTTCAAGAGGAGATCCCAAAGCAACCAAGAGCAAATCAAGATCTTCCAACCTAGAAGAAAAAGAAGAAAAGCTTCAACCAACATCCAAAAGCCCCAAAGCTAGGAGAATCTGTGCTGAGGCCTGATTCCACACTTCAAAGGAGTTGGAGAAGAGAAGCAAAGAAGCCAAGCCTGCATTCAAGCTTATTTAATCAGGCTTTTCTAAACCTAAGCTTTATTTTGATTATTCTGCTCTAGAGGAGCTGTTTGTATTTAAACTCTAAATTATTTTCTTGTGTACTGATTCAATCAGTGGATTGAATCAGTGGAGGTAGTTGTACCTCGTTGTAAGCTTGGGATAGCTTACGTGTTGGGTTCGTTGTGATCCCGTTAAAACAACGAGTTGGGTTTTGTGCTGGTAAGCCCGTGTAAAACCGGCTGGGTTCGTTGTGATCCCGGAAAACAACAAGTTTGAGTTGTGAGCTTGTAAAACAACTCGGCTGTAATCTAGGGAGATTATAGTGTGGACCCAAGTGAATCTTGGGAGTGGACGTAGGTGCTGGTTGCACCGAACCACTATAAAACCTTGTGTTTGCCGTGCTCATTTGTCTCTCACTCTATCTCTCTTATATTTCTGTTTGTGCATTGCTTATAAGTTAATTTCTCTCACTTGCACATCTTGAGTTAATTTGTTTAAAACATTTCAAAAAGTCTTAAATTTTTAAGAATCCAATTCACCCCCCCCCCTCTTGGGTTGCCATCTGGGCCAACATTATGACTAAATGAATTCTTATATGCTGCTTGCTCTCAGGCAAATTAATTATTAGGCCATCACCGGCTAAAATTAAGACTGAATCTCTTGGATTTCTAGAACGCATATATGATGATATTTGTGGACCCATTCATCTATCAAATGAACCATTTAGATATTTCATGGTTTTAAGTGATGCTTCAACTAGATTGTCATATGTATGCTTATTATCGACTCACAACCTGGCATATGCGAGACTACTAGTGCAATTAATTTGACTACATGCTCATTTTTTAGATAATCCTATTAAGACAATACGCCTTGACAATGCTTGTGAATTGCTTCTCAAGCATTCAATGATTATTGTACTGCTATTGAAATCATTATTGAACATCCTGTAGCATATGTTCATACTCAAAATGGTCTTGCAGAATCGCTTATCAAATGGATCCAACTGATTGCAAGATCATTACTTATGAGAGCAAAACTTTCTTTGTCTACATGGAAACATGCTATTTTACATGCAGCAGCACTTATTCACATCAGGCTAACGAATTATCATGAATTCTTTTCATTACAATTGGTTTATAGTCAGGAACCAAATATTTCTTATCTAAGAATTTTTGGATGTGCGGTTTATGTTCTAATTGCTCCACCATAATGCACTAAGATGAAACCATAAAGAAGGTTAGAGATATATGTTGGGTATGAATCTTCATGTATAATTAAATATCTTGAACCATCTATAAAATTTATTTATGGCATTTTTATCGATTATCATTTTGATGAGTCTATTTTTTAATATTAGGGAAAGAAAATAAGCAGCTGGTAAGGAAATTAGTTGGAATGAATTATCATTATCCCATCTCGATTCTCGTACAAAATAATATGAACTTGAGTTCAAAAGATAATTCACATGCAAAAACTAGCAAATCAATTGCATACATATTTACTAACCTTAAAAGAGTAACAAGTCACATATACCAGCTGCAAATGCTTCAATCAGAATTATTGTCCCTGAAGACAACCTACCACTACTAATGAGATAAAGGGACAAGAAAAGTATGATAGACCAGTTGGTTCCAAAGATAAAAACCCTCGCAAAAGAAAAGGAACAAAGTATTTAGATGATCAGATTGAAGATACTGTGATGCAAGAAAAGATTTCTAGTATAATAACAGAAGTAATTGAGACTCCAGATGATTCTGAGAATAAGGTACCTAAAATCAAGAAAATTAAGAGATCTCTATCAATTATATTATGACTGGGGAAAGATGGAACCGATATAAGATGATCGTCGATGATAAGTTTGTATATTATATTATACAAAATATTAAAAAT
>UESW01001466.1:178190-233469 GCA_900491605.1 Calamus simplicifolius
TGTTTAGGTACCCAAGCTTTCTTGGGTCCTTCATGGTTAGTAGCAACAAATATTGTTCCTTTCGGAACCCATATTTTCTTCCCTTTAAAATTTAAATTCTTATTTGGTTTTTGTAAATTACATTCAAATGATTTATGCCCTTTTAAATTGCATTTAAAAAGTGATGTTACTTTGGCTAGCACGTACAAAAATGTTTTTCAAAGATTTTTGTTTTCTAAATGTATTATATCCTAATCCAGCCTTATCAAAAACTGCTTTTTGACTATCTAAATCATGTTTAGTTTAGTAGAACTTAAGGTGAATTTATCAACAATATCTTTGTATTTTTTAACTTCTTTCTTTAGAAATTCATTTTCTACAATGTGCTGTTCATTTTCCAAAGATAGAGTTTGCATTTGCTTTTTCAAATCTTTTATTAGATTTTCGTTTTCAGATTTTAGTATATTAATTTCATGAGTAAAATCATCCTTTTCTTTAAGAAACATTTCCTTTTTATCTTTTGAATCTTTAATTGCAAGCATCACTTCATTTTTCTCTTTAATTAAGTTTATGTTTTCAGTTTTCAGAGATTTATATTTCTTTTTCAAAATCTTAAAATCATCTACAAGTTCATTGAAGGCTTCAAATAATTCATCAAAAGCAAAATCATCACAGGGGTTTTCAGTACTTACCTCGTCGTCGTCATTCGCCATAAAACAAATGTTGGCAACCTCTTTTTGTTCTTCTTCTTCGGAAGAAGATTCATCACTGTCGCTCCAAGTTGCAACATACGCTTTCTTCTTTTTCTTGAAAGTCTTTTTCAATTGCGGACAGTCATATCTATAATGCCCCGGTTTCTTACATTCATAACAGATCAAGGGGTCTTTCTCTTTGTCCTTGTCCTTATCTTTTTCCTTTTCTCCTTCCATCTTATTTCCAAATTTCTTTTTGTGGAAGGGTTTCTTTCTCCTCATAAATTTCTTAAACTTTCTTGCTAGAAGAGCTGTGTCTTCATCATCATCCTCATCATCGCTGCTGCTATCTTCAACTTTTGCAGCCTTGAGGGCAATTGTCTTCTTCTTTTTGTATCCTCCTCCACATGTTGCTTCATTGTCAATTCATGGGTCATAAGAGATCCAAGAAGCTCTTCCAAAGGTAGAGTGTTTAGATCTTTGGCTTCTTGAATGGCTGTCATTTTGGCTTCCCATGATCTTGGTAATGACCTAAGAATTTTGCGAACCAATTCAGCATTAGTATAGGTTTTTCCAAGACTCTTCAAACCATTAACAATATCAGTAAATCTAGTATACATGCATGTTATGGTTTCAGATTGTTCCATGCTAAACAATTCATATTTATGCACAAGTATATTAATCTTAGATTCTTTAACTTGGTTGGTTCCCTCATGGGTAACCTCTAATCTATCCCATATCTCTTTAGCGGAATTACAGGTAGAGATACGATTAAATTCATTAGCATCAAGAGAACAATATAAACATTCATGGCTTTTGCATTAAGCTGAGCCATCTTCCTATCATTTTCATTCCAATCCCTTTCGGGCTTAGGAACTATAGAACCATCAACTAAGTGTGTGGGTGTACTAGGTCCATTAATTATGACACTCCACAATTCATAATCTGAAGCTTGAATGAATATCCTCATTCTTGCTTTCCAATATGAATAGTTGGAACCATTAAATAAGGGTGGTCTATTTGTGGAATGACCCTCAGCAAAACTTGAGCTGGCTTGTGTTGCCATTTGGATCTTTCGCTCTTGATCGTGTGATCAATCAAAAACAAATGAGCACAAGCTCTGATACCAATTGTTGGCCCAGATGGCAACCCAAGAGGGGGGGGGTGAATTGGGTTCTTTAAAAATTAAGCCTTTTAAATAATTTAAACTATTGATGAGAGGATATAAACAATTAATTCAAGTTAAAGCACGATAGCAAGAGAGAGATAAATAAGCACGGCAAACACAGAGATTTTATAGTGGTTCGGTGTATCCAACACCTACGTCCACTCCCAAGCTCCACTTGGGTCCACACTATAATCTCCTCGATTACAGTCGAGTTGTTTTACAAGCTTACAACCCAAACTTGTTGTTTTCTCGGGATCACAACGAACCCAGCCGGTTTTACACGGGCTCACCAGCACAAAACCCAACACACAAGCTATCCTTAGCTTGTGACGAGGTAAACTACCTCCACTAATTCAACCCTCTGATTGAATTAGCAAACCACAAGATAAAATATGAGTTTAATACAAAACAGCTCCTTTAGAGCAGATATTTCAAAATAAAAGCAAGGTTTAGAAGGGCCTGTTTAGATTTGATTTGAGTGCAGGCTTTTCTTCTTTTCCTCAACTCCTTTGAAGTGTGGAATCGGGCCTCAGCTCAGATTCTTCACGGATTGAATGTTGGAGTTGATTTGAGCTTTTCTCCCTTTCTTTGAATGTTGAAAATCTCTTGATTTGATCTTGAATGGCTCTTGGATTTTCTTCTAGACTTTCTTGGATTGATGAACTTGAGCACAGATGAAGTCTCCTTTGATTTCACTCCTTTTCTTTCACTCTATTTTTGAATCTCGGATTTTTCAAATGACGCTCTGTTTTTCCTCTTTTTCTGAAAGATTTTTCTTTTTCTCTCTTGATTTGTATGTCTCTCTTTTGATTTGAAATGGCCTCTCTATTTATAGACTCTGCAAAAATATAGTCGTTAGAAACAAAGAAATCTAGCCGTTATTGAAAAATCTTACCGTTGACGCTGAGTTGGCATTCAGAAAAATCACGCCCAGATTTGTTGGAGTCGCTCCAACTTTAGGCGAGTCGGCTCGAAGACGCGATGCCAAAAATAGAAACATTCAGAAAGTTAAGGGGTCGACTCAACGAAAATAAGGTGTCGACTCCTGACAGTCGGGGGTCGACTCATGAAAAGCAAGGGGTCGACTCGAGAAGTGCTCAGAAAAATAATCTCTGGTGTCTGAGCGGAGTCGACTCACACAGTCATGGAGTCGGCTCGACAAAATCGGGGGTCGACTCGAGAAATCACAGGGGTCGACTCGAGACAAACAGACATCTCTGTATACTGAGTGGAGTCGACTCTGAAACTCTAGAGTCGGCTCCGGAACGTATCAAAAATCAGAGAATTTTCTGATTGACTTGAAATTCGTTCCAGATTAATTTTAAATCAATTTTTGACTTGAATATAATAAATTTGACATTAGGAATCAATTCAAGATATGTTCCAAAAACTCATTGATTGAGATATGAAGTATAAAAATTTCTTTTTGAAAGCTTAAACATGGAGCTTGAAGCTTACTTTCCAATTGATTAAAGTCATACTTAACATACTCATTGATTATGATAAATAAATTCATTGCTCATGTAAATAAATTCATTGCATCTTTTAATATACTCATGGCTTTTGGTAATCATCAAAATCAATAAGATTGGGGCAACAATTTCTCAACAATCTCCCCAACATATATCCTTTTCAGTAAACTTGTTAGGAAGATATAGTTCTTCGCCTACAAGAAGGCATTAGATAGGTGTTAAGCACATATTCCGATACCTCAGAGGTATAATGGATATGGGTTTGTATTATTCAAATTTATCCAAATCCGAGTTGGTAGGTTTTGCTGATGCAGGATATTTGTCTGATCCTCATAATGGTCGATTACAAATGGGTTATGTCTTTACATATGGTGGTACTGCTATTTCATGACGTTCTACAAAGCAAACAATTGTGGCTATATTATCAAACCATGCCAAATTCTGACAATTCATGAAGCAAGCCGAGAATGTATATGGCTTAGATCGGTAATCCAACACATTCAAAAGACATGTGGATTATTCTCTCAAAAGAAGGTACCAATTATTTTGTATGAGGATAATATAGCCTGCATAGCTCAATTGAAAGAAGGGTATATCAAAGGTAGAACAAAACATATATCCCCAAAGTTCTTTTTTACTCATGACCTTCAGAAGAGTGGTGCTATTAATGTTCAACAAGTTCAATTTAGCGATAATCTCATTGATTTATTTACGACAACACTATCTATAAAGAGATTTGAAGAGTTAGTTCAAAAATTGGACTACGATGACTTAAGGATCTTAAATGATAATTTTAAGGGAAGTATATCAAGAGATGCAGTCAAAAGGGAAGCAAAATATTGTACTCTTTTTTTCTTAGCTATGGTTTTGTTTCATTGGGTTTTTTTTGGCAAGGTTTTTAATGAGGTAGCATCCCTTTCAATAAAAGACATGAATGATATACTTTTCATGGTCAAATGGACATCAAAAAGAGTGTTATAATATTGCTAATAAAATGGATGTCCATTGGTATTCTAAGAGGAGGTCATGTCAAGTTATAAAGATGGTATCCATTGGTATTCTAAAGGAGGTTATGTCTATTATTATCTTTTACCATTTGCCAATGAAATAAGATAGGAATGAAATAAGAAAAGAGAACATATTTCAATACTTTCTTTTCTTAGTCTCTTTGTTCTATTATTACTCTTTAATTATATAACAAACGATCAACCCAATAGTTCAAAAGAGACAAGCTTTGAACCATCCAAGGCATGCGGTGTGGTAGGAGAGCCTTAACCTCTCTTTAAATTTTAATTTTTTTAAAATTG
This sequence comes from Calamus simplicifolius, assembly GCA_900491605.1. Lineage (NCBI taxonomy): Eukaryota > Viridiplantae > Streptophyta > Magnoliopsida > Arecales > Arecaceae > Calamus > Calamus simplicifolius. The sequence goes on from UESW01001466.1 coordinate 182,809, forward strand.
ATCATTGTAAGGAAAATATAAGTATTATATGAATACACCTGGTGCACGCTTCTACATAGGAGGCGATTATTGGCCATGCGGGAAGACTTTTCCCTTAGCAAAGGACCGGAGACTTAAATGGACTCTACTTTTCCGTATGATAACAACCCTGAGACCCAACAGTGAACTTGGATGAAGCCACCTGGAAAGGGATTAATGGTAGCAAATTTTACTTTAGAGATTTTTGGAAATACTGAATGATGGCAGATTACATTGGCCTTAATTTCTTCAGTGCTCTTTAAAATTCAAGCACTACTGCAAGGTCAAAATTTTCAAGCGGCTGGCATTTTAAGATAACATTAATTTTGAAAAACACCTCATAAGAAGGCTTCTACTGAACTTTTGCATAAAGCTCTTGCTGGTGTTTAATTTGATACCGATTATTTTTTAAAAAAATCTTACATATATAAATTTAAAAAGTTTAATAATATTTATTCTAAATTATATATATAATGATTCATATATATATAAACTAAGGTGAATATAATTTATGGATGAATATTATTTTGATGAGAATAGGACTTTTATTATTGTATTTGGCGACGTAATGATCTAATGATTAAAAAGCCCCTTCATGCTTTCTTTAATAGTTATGTGACATCTTCCTTGAAGCTGAAGACAATAAATAAATTGTAGGCCGGCCTTCATCTCTCGGTTCACCATGGACTCCTTGGTGCAGGAGAGAATCCAAATGGCAGATAAAGTTATAGCTGCAGATCGATTGGTGATTGCCATCTGGTGGAGAATATGGGCGAGCTTTCCACTGACGTAGCTGAATCTCAGGAAGAGTAACAAATTCCACATGCCTTAGAAAAAGATTAGTCAATCCTCTACTCGAATACTTTCATGTTGCTTTTCTTCTTTCTTTCTTTATTTTTGATCTTTTCTGGTAATAGTTTTCCTTTCCCTTTCAATAAACTTAATTTTACCTTCCAAGCATGAGACAGGTGCCGCATGCAATGGGCTCTGTAAAACATATACGTTTCACATACGATATTTAAAACATAAATAATAATTAAATGTATTATTATATTTATTTGCATCATTTTTAATTTATGCAAACACTTCAGCTTCAAGAATGCATTCATCTCATTCCGGAGAGCATTAGTTCTTTCTTTTCCTTATATTCCTTTATGTTGTAACGGGTTGACAATCCCTCTAAGCATCTTATAAGAGTTAGAATTAAATTAACATAAAAACAAAGGTTAGATCATAAAAATAAAATAATTATTGAATTCTTTCAAATTCAAATAAACATATTCTATGGCTTCATACCATATTATAGGTAAGCTCCTGATCAAACAATTTGGAAAAGGAGCCTCAGTCTATCCAATATCCTATCTTTGTGCCTGAAAACCTTCCAGGAGAGAGAATAAACTGGTGCCTTAAAACCAACCCAATGATGTCCACACAACAATACTTTCTATCAGTAAAATAATGAAATGAACGCCAATTAAACTGCAAGCAAAGGTTGACCAAATAAAATCAAAGATAGATTTAATTGAATGAATATATATAATAATACATAATTTCACCTAAAAGTTTTTTTGTTGAAAATAATTATTTGAGCTCCTTAATTTTATCAAGTACTAACTAGGATCTTTTCAATATACCATCAATGTAGAGAAGCAAACACTTGCTAGCACAAAGCTTTCACATGCTCATCTTGTTCAAACCCTATCGTCCTCACTAGATTAAGGGTTTATATCTAAGTTTATATCCAAAATCAATCAAACTCAATTACAAATGCATCGAGTTTATATGTGGGATTGAGTACTCATTCTTATACTATTTATAATAATGCAAAACCTCATCTAAAATGACTAGCTAAAAGATATTATTTGAATTTTCAGATTCATTATAAGTATTGAAATTTTTTCAGTATATTGCTGATGTAAATTAAATACTTGCTTATACGAGGCTTTCGTAGAATACTTCTTTGCTAAAATCAAGACAAATTAATATGATAAGTTGCTAACCGCATTATGCAGATAGGAGATGAAGATATGACAAACTGTTAGGTAGTGTTTGAAATAGGGGATAAGAGGGGATATCCCCTGGATATCCTCTCTTATTCCCAAAAGCCATAACTATAAGGGATAGCTGGGAATAAAGTTAACCAAAGGGATAATCCATGGTTAACCATGGGATATCCCCTCAATTTATTCCCTAGAGAATGTAGGAATAGCTGGTTATCCCTCCAAATAAAAGTAAAAAAAAAGTTATCCTATGGATTTACTTTTTTGCATTTGATATGATCAATGGGATAGTCAAGGGATATCCCTAGGGATAGCCAGAGGACAAACTCTATCCCGTACACTTATCCATGAATAATATTTTTTCTATCAAACACTACCTTAGAGGAAAGCAAAACACACACACACACACATAAAAGTCAGCACTGTACCACCCTCTGAAAGTGCTCATAGCTTGTTAACCTTAACAAAGACATGTTCATCCACGAGCCAATGAGTTATTTAAGTATACATGAAAGACTGGAAACTGCAAGAAAAAGGTAACAGCTACAGTCAACCTTGAAGGTGACATTCTCTCTTTAGAAAAAAATGTATAAGAAAACGAACTCAATGTTATTATCCTACTTTAATCAGTCTGCAATCTAGTTAGAGATGCTGTAGAAAGTCGTAAGAAAAGAAGTAAACAAATAAATAATAAAAAGAAAAATGGGGTCCAAAACCGACAACAGAAATTTACTTCGAGAGAGGAAAACAAAAGAGAACAAGCAGTCATATCTTTTGATTTAAAGTACACTCATGCTCTGCTACAGATGTCATCCATTGCTTATGATTTAAAATGAGCAATGTGCAATTTCTTTATACAAAATCAAGAGAATACTTGTTGATTCCAGATAACTCACAAGGTGTCTCATGTAAAACACCTCAAAAAGTAACAAGGCCAAGTATCACAACATGGTCATCAAACATTATAACATGGCCCGAGTCTGTGGCTTGGAAGGCGAGATCCTCTGAATTATGTAACAAGCCTAGAGGATGCTACTTACTTTCCAGCCAACCTCCAGCCCAAGGGGTTTCTCCTTTCTGTTCATTAGGATTTCAAGGATCTTCATGGCCTCAGGAAATTGCTTTCTTCCACCTTGGAAAACATTTTGTACATCGTTTTCGGCGTAGAATAGCTTGCACCCCGTGCATGAAACCTCACTGGAAGGTCTGCTTGTGGGTCTCGCACCGCAGGTGTGTGGGCTCATGCGCGGGCGAATCACCATACTCGGTGCAGGCCATCCTGCACCAAAGATGGTATACAAAGACTTTTTCCTTCCACCTTTTCTCACAGCAAAGCTTAAGATTTTTCAGGATGTTGCATCTGCTTAGAAATTATTGAAATTATTAATTTTGAAATTAAAATTCATTCAAAATAATCATAATCCAGTACACCATCCTCCCATTTTCTTCTTATTTAACATTTTCTCTTCCTTTTCCATCAAACACCCCCCGTCAAGCTCTCTAATGATATCGACTTTAGAGGTAAGCTAATCTCTATACTAGTAATTTTTGCCTATTTTTTATTAGACTATTGTGAGTTATAACGGGATCCACCTGCAATTATTAGTAAAACTATATTTTTCTTTCTTTTCTTATGGTTTGTTTGATTTTACATGTAATTTTTGCAATATTCAATGCATTTCCAGTAAATTCATCTAAAAATATAATCTATCCAAGCTTCTAATTCTAATTCTAATTCTATATCCAATAGGAACCAAATAAGTCATTTTGATTTTGATGTCAGTGAAATTTAATTTCGATTTCGATTTTAATCATCATGCTGAATAAAATGAGAACTCAAACCATAGAGCAAGCTTCTGTTTGCATCGAAGTAGCCTTGCACACAACATTAAGCATGACTCCTTCAATGTCTATATGATGGAGAATCCTATGGATTCTCATAGAAAAATACTTTTCCAACTCTTGCATCAGACGTGACTTTCTGTATGGTCATGAAAAATTTACAGTTTTTGATAAAACTTTTCTATTGATTGAGTTGAAAATGATGATCAAACATAAGGCTGTTCGGATCCTTCCTAGAAATGCTTTTTTAAAAGTGCACGATAATCAAACAAGGCCATGTTATAAGTTGCAATAGATGGGACAAACCTTTTATTCATGAGATTACTCACCATATTTAATGCCTCTCTCACTCTGCTATCACAACATAAGCTATGAATTTAGATATTCCAATTGATGATATTCATAATTGATGTGGCTGATAAAAACCACGTGTAAGTTCACGGCCAAAATTATCTGATGGCGAAAGTCGATAGGACGCCGGCAGCTCTAGCTCCTAGGCAGCCCTAGCTCCTAAGACAGTTCCAGTTCTCAAGCGGCCCCAGTTCTAAGGCGGCCCCAGCTTCCAAGCAGCCCCAGTTCTAAGGCAGCCACAGTCCTCAAGCGGCTCCAGTTCTCTAGCAACCCTAGTTCTCAGGCAGTCCCAGCTCCTAAGCGGCCTCAGTTCTTAGGCGGCCCCCGTTCTCAGACGGCCCCAGCTCCTAGGTGGCCCCAGTTTTCAGGCGGCCCTGATGCAGTACAAGGGCATGGGTGATTATGCAGTAAATGAATTGATGAAAATTAATTTTTTTAAGTATTTTAGAAGATGACTAATTCATCCGAAAATAAGAGAAAATGTAAGGGAGTTTAGAAACTAACGGTTTAGGAACAGAACTTTTAGAAAATGAAGAAGCATACCGGGATAGTTTAGAATTGAGAAACTCCAGAGAAGACATGCTCATGAACTTTCATAGAATCAGAATCACAGAGTAAGGAAAATATTGATTTATCCAACGATGATGCGCTATTAGTGTTAGTAGAAGATCTCTCGCTAGCGGGCAGGATTTCTGGATGAGAAAACTATCTTCCATGTGAGGTTCCTTGATCTTGATTCAGGGGCAAATAAGGCATCTTCAACTTTAGAGATGAATCAAGAGAGGGGTGGCGGCTTTGGAGATGAATCAAGAGAGAGGGCGATGGCTTTGGAGATGGATCAAAAGAGAAGGTGGCGGCTTTGGAGATGGATCAAGGGAGAGGGCAGCGGCTAGGGTTTCAAGTATGGATACCTAGAATTTAGGAAAAGGGGGTTGGTCATTGGTTCTGAGATGGTGATATGAGGATTAGGGTTTATTTAGTGAAACATGGTAGAGGAGATGAACTAAACTAGGGTTTGGTAGCAAGAACACTTCGGCCTCATGCCTAACTCCCTCGCGAAGGATCAATTGCTCAAGACAATGGAAATAGAACTTGGATGAAAGTTCTTAAAACTTTTTTTTTATTCATTCATTCATATACCCTTTTCATTATTTCAAGAGAAGGGTTTTATAGACCTCTCATGCCATTACAAGGTAAGTTCAATAATTAGAGTACCGAATGATAAGGATTATAAATATGGTAAAATATTTATCATCGTAAAGCAAAGATTCTTCTTTCCTTCATCTGGTTTGACCAAAATGGCAGTAGAAGGATATGGTTCCAATTATAGAGGCGAGAGACCACAAGCAAAGAAGGAAGCTTTGGGGTGACATCCTTCTTTCTTTCCTTTTATCAACAAGGTCCATATGGAGCGCAAGATCCTTTCTAAAATGGTTGAGATGCTAATCTTTATTTTCATTAAAGCATAGCAGGGGACCACCAAATTTCTTCCTCATGGGGCGCCCAAGGTTGCCAAAATTATTGGTGGCGATATGGAGGGACAAGATTGATTCCACATCATCAATCCTGGTGTAGACGGATCCAATCCATGCAGAACTCTAAGGATAGGGTATGAATAAGGTTGAAGAAGATCGGATGGTTGTCCAATACTACCTAATCTAGAGCCTTTCTGAATATCTTTAGTAGGGTCTCAACAAGAGTAATACACTTTCCTTGAATTATTACAGGACTCAAATAAAATGAAAATGCATGACCTGAACATTGGACTAAACCAAACTTGACTGACTTAGTAACAGACTGGACTCGACCAACTAGAAAAAATACTGGACTTTTAGGGTTCAGAGATCCAAATGGAATCCTGCAACCTTTTTCTCACTCTTGCTCCTGCACCAGGCCCCAGTTTTCAAACAGCCCTAGCTCCTAAGCGGCTTCAGTTCTTAAGTAGCCCCAGTTCTAAGGCGGCCCTAGTTCTCAGGTGGTTTCATCTCTTAGGCAGCCCCAACTCCTTGGCGGCTCCGGTTCTAAGGTGGCCTCATCTTCCCTTATCTCTGGGCTTAGCTTCAGCTTTCCAAGCAAGCCTTCGCTTCTGACAAGATCGGGCCCACCAGCCGCCTTTGACTCATATATGTCTAATAAGACAAGCTCCACTAGCTCTGGCACAAACCTGAAAAGTCATCATCCATCATAAAGCTTTAATAACCCCAAATCAGACAAACTTGAAAGCCATCATCCATCATGAAGCTTTAATGACTCCGGATCAGATGAGCCCAAAAAGTCATCATCTGCCATAAAGTACAATCATCCAGTTCAGATGGGATAAATTTCACTAACTCTGATGTTCCATTCAAAAAAGTCATGACTCATTATTAGATTCCAAGCTTTCCAAGCAAGTCTCATAAACTTCGAGTATCAATAAAATGGGTAAGAGGGATCCTTGGCCAAGGTATGAACACTCAGTCACTTAGAAAGTTTCTGATCTCCCTAACTCTCTCTTTCAAGCTTATTCAAGTTCACGACTATGATTCTGATCACTAACTTGAGCATCGAAGGGTCCCCGCCGGAATATCCGATCTTTCAGGACTTCTTACAGATCTCGGCGCGGAGGTAAAGCTGCCTCAGTAAACTTACGGAGCATCCACTGATGCTTAAGGATATTAGCTCGAGGTGATCAGGTATCATCATATTAGCACGCCAGGTAGGAAGATATGAGAAGGATAGCTCTGTAATTCTGAGCTATAAGCTTACCCTCTCTTGAACAACAATGATGATGACACATACTCAAGAGGCTTCTACCAGTTATACTTGAGGGCAACTCCATCATGCTGAGCAACCGAAGGCCAACCTCCCTGCTCTTTCCTTGCCACCGGTCTTAACCACTCTCCAAGAACAACTGGCTATCCTTGCTCAGCAAGTCCAAGCTCTTGTTGGGGTAGTTCATGAGTTGCAAGATCAATAACTGATGGTTGTTCAATAGCAACTTGGGCCTCCCACACTGCCTGCGATAGCCGCCCCAGCCAGTCAACAATCTACATATAGAATACCCCTTTTGGGAGAGCATCATCATCGTCATGCTTTGACCAAGCACCACCACTATGAAGCCTCCAAGAGGTCACGGTCTTCTGTCCACCGCTTGAGCAGTCCCTCCTTCAAACGGTGACAGGGGAAGGAGCCTAGGCGAACATGCTGCCACTAGCACCACTGCTCTTCCTGTTCGTCTTCTGAATCAACGAGTGAGGACATCAACTACCAGATAGAGAGGCGCTTGGATGAACAACACCAACGGTTGGAAGAGCTCAGCAAGAGGCTTAACAACCAACCAGGAATGGACTACGATACTTGTCCACCTCTTACTCGCTGTATTATGAAGGAGCCTATCTCTCCCAGGTTTTGTCTTCCCCAACTGTATCCCTATGATGGCACCACGGATTCATTTGACCATCTGAAGAGTTATAAAGCCCTTATGCAAGTTCAGGGGACGACTGCCCTCCTATGTATTGCTTTCTCCGCTACCCTTCGATAGGCTGCGCGTGCCTGGTATTCTCGTCTACTCCCATGTAGTATCAATTCCTTCTAACAGTTGGAGAAAACCTTCTTAGCACATTTTGATGCTTGTTGAAAGATTTTTTAGGTGGCGGATAGCCTAGTCTTCGTTCAACAGAGGAAAGGAGAACTTTTAAAGGATTTTATGGCTCAGTTTAAGATGGTGGCCCTCGAGGTTTACCACCTCGATGATGCTGTAGCCACTTTGGCCCTGAAGTGGGGACTTCGTCCCTTTCGCTTTACCTATGCATTAGACAAAAGGCCTTCCAGTTTCTATGCTGAGCTTCTAAGTCGTGCGCAGAAATACATTCATGCCGACAAAGCTAATTTCACTTGGAGGAACACTGAAGGAAGGTCTAGTAAGAGACCGGTCCATGCGGAGCCAAGCGAACCTCCCTCCAAGAAGCATGAGCCCTCGCACTAGCTAGATAATCGACGCCGAAGCTTCATCCCCTAGAAAAGACAACTTCACACCTCTCCTCACCCCCAGGTCTCACATCCTTATGGAGATTGAAAGCGAGCCTTACTTTCAACGCCCTTCCCCACTGAGGAAGGATGCCACTCACGACCGGAGTTATTACTGTTGTTTTCATAAAGACTACAGCCATGACACTAAAGACTACTGTAATCTAAAGTGTACATCAAGGAGCTCATCCAGAGGGACTACCTCAAAAAGTTATTTAGAAGGAAGGGTCTTTGGCTGTCCCAGCTCTAATAGGGCCTCCGCTTATCCAGGACAACATCGATAACACTCCGATGGAAAGGACGGTAGGCATGCTTTCCTGAGGGATGGCTTTACCCTCTAAAAGAATATAATTCCCTTTTCTGAAGGGGAATTAGCGAGGGGGAACAATTTGAATGATGATAGCGTTGTCGTCTCTATGACGATTGCTAAGCATCCTGTAAAAAGAATTTTGATGGATAGTGGAAGCTCTATCGACATTCTCACTTATGATGCTTTTGTCTGGATAATTTTTCTCTTAGCTCTCTCCAACCGGTGACAATGCCTCTGGTTGGTTTTACAGGGGATTCAGTGAGGGTTGAAGGTGAAATCATCCTGCCGGTCATGGTAGGATCGTCGTCGTGTCAAACCACAATCCTAATGAGGTTTTTAGTGGCCCGAGTGCCTATGGCTTACAATGCCATACTCGGTCGGCCTAGCCTAAACCTTTTGGACGTGTATATTTACTAAAATGCTTGCTCGTGAGATTTTCTACTAGTGGAGGAATTGACAAGATGCGTGGGGAGTAAAATTCAGTGCAATTATGCTATCATATGGCTTCTTGCCCGTAGGAGATGGTGATCCCATCGGTCTCAGTGCTGCTCGATCCCAGAGAATCTGAAAGAAGGGAGAGCCAGCCGAGCACTTTCTAACCTATCCCCTAGAAGACGATCCTATAAAGACTATACAGATCGGCGAGTTTCTTCCCTTGAAGATGAAGAATCAACTCCTTACCTTCTTACGGATGAACTCGGACGTCTTTGCCTGGTCAGCATCGGACATGCCCAGCATTCCTTCGAAGGTAATTATTCATAAACTTAATATTAACCCAAAGTATCGGTCTGTCTATCAAAAGAAAAGAAGTTTTACCCCCGAGCGGTAGAGGGCCATTGATGAGGAGGTCAGTAAGCTGCTTACTGCCAGCCATAATTGAAAAGCACAATACCCGAATTGGCTAGCCAATATGGTGATAGTTCGAAAGATGAGCGGGAGCTGAAGATTTTGCATCGACTTCACTAATTTTAATAAAGCATGTCCTAAGGATAGCTTCCCGCTATCACGAATTGATCAATTGGTGAACTTCACATTTGGCCATGAGCTCCTCAACTTTATAGATGCCTTATCTAGATACAACCAAATAAAGATGGACCTAGCAGATGAAGAAAATACCACTTTCATCATAGAGAAGGGCATCTACTGTTACAAGATAATGCCTATTGGGTTGAAAAATGCAGGGGCCACTTACTAGAGATTGATGAATAAGGTCTTTAAAGACCAGATTGAACGCAATATGAAGGTGTATATGGATGATATGCCAACAAGAGCACTTGCATCGCTAACCATGTTGCTGACCTAGAAGAAATATTCAATAACCTCTAGCGCCATCAAATGAAGCTCAACCATCGCAAGTGCGCATTTGGGGTCACTGCTAGAAAATTTCTGGGCTTTTTGATGACCTAACGGGGATTGAAGCAAATCTAGAGAAGATTCGAGCCATTCTTGACATGAGGTAATCGGTCAATAAAAAAGAGACGCAATAGCTCACTAGAAGAGTGGCCACTTTAAGTCGGTTCCTTTTGAGATCAGCTGAAAGATGCCTAGCTTTCTTTAAAGCTCTACGCAAGGCGAACAGCTTTGAGTGGACGAAGAGCTGCCAGAAAGCCTTTGAGGAGCTGAAGGAGTTTCTATCCACATCATCATTATTGTCAAAGCCAAAAGAGGGACAAAGACTCTTTCTTTATCTCGCTACCTTTTCGGAGTCAGTTAGCTCCGTTCTAATATGCTTCGACCCCGACGGAGCACAGAAACCCATCTACTATATTAGCAAAGTGCTCCACGATGCGAATATCATGTACTTCAGAACTAAAAATTTATTTTTGCTCTAATCATTTTTGCTCAGCATCTCAGGCCATACTTTCAAGCCCATCCAATCGTGGTGCTCACGGACCAACCTTTTAAAGCTATTTTAGCTCGTCCTAACACTTCTAGTCGACTAGCTAAATGGGCAATAAATTGAAAGAATATGATCTTTTCTTTCAATTTGATCTGCCCTGAAGTCCCAGGTGTTGGCAGACTTCTTATTAGAATGCACCTAGACTGAGGAGCAACCTAAAGATTTTTCAATGGCATGTTCAGATGCTAGTGAGGGTGCGGCGAAGACCTGGATCCTTCATGTTGATGGCGCCTTCAATTCTCAAGGAAGCAGAGCTGGTCTTATTCTTGCAAATTCAAAGGGTGTAGTGCTGGAGTACGCTCTCCGATTTCTTTTCAAAGCTACAAATAGCCAAGCCGAGTATGAAGCCTTATTGGCCAAAATTAAGCTCGCCCAGAAGTTTGGGGTAAAGCATTTCAGGGCCTTCATCGACTCTCAGCTCATCTCCAAATAAGTCACTGGAGAGTATGAAGCTTGAGACCCCATTATGTCTTGATATCTAAATAAGGTCAAGTCATTGACCTTCTCATTGGCTTATTTCACTATTAGTTATATTCCCAAGGGCGAAAACACCAGAGCCGATACCTTGTCACGGCTAGCCACTTCGGCGAATAACACCTTGGAAAGAACATATGTTGAGCACCTAAAAATTTTAAGTATTGATGCAGTGAAAGAAGTTTTACCAGTCACACAAGAGTCAACATGGATGGTTGCCTACATCCACTACCTCACTGATGGTACTCTCCCCACTAATCATGTAGAGGCCAAGCTACTCAATTAGATGGCTTCAAAGTTCGTACTGCTAAATGGGCAATTATATAAGAAGTCCTTCTCTTATCCCCTCCTCAAATGTGTTGGTCCTGCAAACGCAAATTATATCCTTAGAGAGATCCATGAAGGCATATATGGAAACCATCTAGGGGGTAGATCACTGGCGTACAAGGCTTTCCACCAGGGATATTATTGGCTTACTATGCGAAAGGATGCTGCTGAGCTAGTCCAGAAGTGCGACAGCTACCAGCGATATTCTAATATCCAATGACAGCCAGCCTCTCAGCTAAGCCCGCTTTCTGCCCCATGGCCCTTCGCTCAATGGGGGATGGATATCCTTAGACCGTTCCCCCAGCTTCAAGTCAATGGAGGTTCTTACTTATCACCATTGATTACTTTATCAAATGAGTTGAAGTCGAGGCGTTAGCCAAAATCACCGAAAGAAAGGTGAGGGTATTTTTCTGGAAGTCTATTATCTGCCATTTTGGGCTACCTCATACTATCATCACCGACAACAACCGATAATTCGATAATGCTGCATTCAAAACTTTTTGCATCGAATTGGGTATCTACCAACGATTCACTTTTGTCGGCATCCACAAACTAATGAAGAAGCAAAAGTTATGAATCAGACCATCCTTCGGGGACTCAGAACCCGATTGGATGAGTTCAAAGGCAGATGGATAGAGGAACTTCCAAATGTACTATGGGCGTATCATATGACTCCAAGGATCCCCACAGGGAAAACTCCTTTCAGTCACATCTTCGGATCTGAAGCGGTCATCCTGATAGAGATCAGCCTTCCAAGTCCCTGAGTGAAGTCATACAATGAAGAAGACAATCCTCATCAGCTAAGGCCAGCCTTGACTTCATTGATGAGACATGGGACTAGGAGCGGCTCAAGATAGCTGTCTTTTTCCAGCGAGCAGCAAAATATTACAACAAGAGGTCTACCTCAAGACATTTCGCTCTGGAGATCTAATTCTTAGAAGGGCCGAGGTATCTAAACCAATCGAAGAGGGCAAGCTATATCCAAATTAGGAGGGACCCTATCGGGTCACCGAAGCACTTCACCAAGGAGCGTATTGAATCGAGGAGCTCGACGGATGGCAAATCCCGCGCACTTGAAACATGGACAACCTTCGCTGGTATTATCAATAATGAGTGTATTTAGCTAATGAATATAAGGAGAGCCTCAATTTTTATCTTCCTATCTGGCTTGAAAAATTTCATAGTTTCAAAAAGCTCTCGGCGGCCTCGCAATCATAAGGTCACCCCCGGGCCGATCGAGAAACCCCTAAGGCGGTTCAAGACCTATGGTCCCGGTGGCCCCGAGTCAACTCCCGGGCCGGCTAAGAAACCCCCAAGGTAGTTTCAAAAGGCTCTCGATGGCCCCGCGATCATAAGGTCACCCCCAGGCTGACCGAGAAACCCCCAAGGCGGTTTAAGACCTATGGTCTCGATGGCCTCGAGCCAACTTTCGGGCCGACTGAGAAACCCCTGAGGTAGTTTCAAAAGGCTCTCGGTGGCCCAACGATCATAAGGATACCCTAGGGCCAGCCAAGAAACCCTCGAGATAGTTCAAGACCTATAGTCCCGATGGCCCTGAGTCAACTCCCGGGCCGGCCGAGAAACCCTTAAGGTAGTTTCAAAAGGCTCTCGATGGCCCCGCGATCATAAGAACACCTCCGGGCCGGCCAAAAAACCCCCAAGGAAGTTCAAGACCTATGGTCCCAGCAACCCCAAGTCAACTCCAGGGCCAGCCGAGAAACCCCCGAGGTAGTTTCAAAAGGCTCTCGACAGTCTCGTGATCATAAGGTCATCCCCGGGCTGATCGAGAAACCCCTGACGTGGTTCAAGACCTATGGTCCCGGTGGCCCCGAGTCGACTCTTGGGCCGACCAAGAAACCTTCGAGATAGTTTCAAAAGGTTCTTGGTGGCCCCGCGATCATAAGGTCACCCCTCGGCCAACCGAAAAATCCTTGAGGCGGTTCAAGACCTATGGTCCCGATAGCCTCGACTCAACTCTTGGGCCGACTGAGAAACCCTTGAGGTAGTTTCAAAAGATTCTCGATGGCCTTGCAATCATAAAGTCAACCCTGGGCTGACCGAGAAACCCCCAAGGTGATTCAAGACCTATGGTTCCGGCGGTCTCGAGTCAACTCCTGGGCCGACCGAAAAACCACCGAGGTAGTTTCAAAAGACTCTCGATGGCCCTGCGATCATAAGGTCATCCCCGGGCCGATCGAGAAACCCCCAAGGTGGTTTAAGACCTATGGTCCCGACGGCCCTGAGTCAACTCCTAGGCCGGCTGAGAAAGCCCCGAGGTAGTTTCAAAAGGCTCTTGGTAGCCTCATGATCATAAGGTCACCCCTGGGTCGACCGAGAAACCCCCGAAATGGTTCAAGACCTATGGTTCCGGTGGCCCTGAGTCAACTCCCGGGACGATCGAGAAATCTCCAAGGTAGTTTTAAAAGGCTTTCGGTGGTCCCACAATCATAAGGTCACCCTCGGGCTGGCCGAGAAACCCCCGAGGCGATTCAAAACCTATAGTCCTGGTGGTCCTGAGTCAACTCTCGGGCCGGTCGAGAAACCCTCGAGGTAGTTTTAAGAGGCCTTTGAAGGACTTGCATTCGGCATTAGCGCCCGAGAAGCACTTTAGCAAATGGCTAAGAGGCTAAGGTGGACCTAAGTGTCCCTATGAAGTTTGTACATCATGTTGCTGACTCTCAAAGTATGCCAAAGAGAGTGGAGGCATACCTAGTCAAGTCTAAAGGCCAAAGCCAGGATATGATCACCAAGAGACTAAAGCGCTATGAAAAGCTAAGGCTTGAGCAAAATATTTCTTTCATTAATCTAACTTCAGTATCATACAAAGAGACCGACTCTAGTTAAATTACAAAAAAGTGTCAAAAAGGAAAAGAAAATGAACTCTAGGGCTTGACGGGTCCCAGCCCGTCTTTGGCGTCGTCACTCTCCGGATCTTTTTCTTCGTCTTTGAGCTGAATGCATTCAAGGCCACTTATTTTGAAGATCTAGAAGACCTTCTCCTTACACTTCTTGAAGCCCTAAAGAAAGGCATCGATGGCCGCCTCACTCAACGCTGTGACAAAATCATTGGAGCCTTTGTAGCGCTCCATGACTTTTCGAGCTTGGGCTTCGACGGCGGCCAACTTCTTCGAAGCCTCTCAAGTTTGAGCCTCAACAGCGGTCATCCTCTCCCAGGTGATTTGGGCATCCACCTCCTCAAGGGCCAGCTTCTCTGCGGAAGCCCAAGCCTCGGATTCGGCCCTATCAGCCTTTTCCTCAGAATGACCCAACTTGAGGAGAACATCTTCCAACTTCTCCTTAGTCGGCCTAAGCTTTGTCATGGCCTTCGTTAATTTGGTCTTGGTGACTTTGGCCTTTCTCTCGGCCTCCTCGACCTGAGCCTTCGAGAAGCGACTTTCCTCCTAAGTGGCTCAGAGCTCGCTAACCACCTTTGCCTCTCGAGTCCTGACCTCGGCCAACTCCTGGGCCAGGCTATCAGCACGAGTCTTGGTGGTAGCTAGCTTCTTTTGAGCATGCCCGAAGTTGTTAGCAGCCCCGACGTAGGCATACTAAAGGACAAAAAGATCATTGAACATCTACATGAGATAATCAGTTAGAGCTTAGACCAAATCCAACATAAAGGGAAATAAAGCCGACGGACTTACCTGAAGGGCGGCAGTGAAGAGAGTGTCAAGGGTGTTGGCAATCGGTTGACGATGGACCTTGGCCTAAAAATTTGGAAGGCTAGAGTGGCTCAATACACTCTCCGTCAGTCGACCGCAGTGCATCATCATCACCCAAGACGACTGGCTCCTTGGGGCACTATCCCTCTTTCCTTCGGCGTCAGTTGGGTGGCCGACGGAACATCATCTTCAACTTTCACAACCAGAGGTGCCCCAACTCTCGCCCCCGGTGCAACTTTGCCTTTGGGCTTAGTGGTGATCGAGGGCTCATCCCTCAACAGCCCCGCCTCAACCTCAACGGGAGAAGGCCCCGTTATTGGCACCTCGGCGAGGGGACTCTCCCTTTTCAGCTCTCCCATTGGTGTGGCCTCGGAGGGAGCCATGGGAGGCCAGGATGACCCGTCTCGTTCTTCCCGACGAGGCTCTCCCATTGGTGCATCCTTGGAGGGAGCCATGGGGGGCCGGGATAACCCACCCTGTTCTTTCCAGCAAAGCCTCTTGGGTGCTGCCCTCGCCGTGTCACCGATGGCCTCTCTCCTACTTTGGATGCCCGCCATCAAGTGTTCAGGAGAGAACTTCATCGCTGCATAAAGGATCAAAAATCAGACAAAAAAATGACTAAAGGATATGGCACTCACCGGGCACCAAAGGTAGCGACGCCGGCGCTACGCCGGCCTCACGGAGGTTGCTCTCCGATAATAGTTCTCAGCAGGAAGGAATATCAGAGGACGTCAGCGAGTTGAAGATTTCTTGATCTTCATTATTTATAATCAAATTCTTATTGGTGCTGATGTCAGGACTACCCCAACCCATCCTCACTCCGTCCATATGGGCATAGAAAAATCAGAACTTTCATCCCTTGATTTTGAAGGGCAGGTCAAGTTTGAGGGTTCTTTTGGGCCTGGAGGTGAAGCTCTACCATTCGGCTTTATTGGGATTACGGAGTTTGTACAGAATCCAAAACAAGGAGACTCGGGCATAAATGCTATGAAAATGGCAGAACGCAATAGAGGCGCAGATAATCCGAATGGAGTTCGAAGTTAACTGCATCGGAACGGGGTCATACCTATCTAAGAGATTGAGAAAGAAAGGGTGGAAGGAAAGACAGAGCCTCTCCTAAAAGATTCCTCATACAGGGCAACCCTACCAAACTGGTCGAAGGTTACCCTATCATTGGAACGGGGGATAGAAAAATGAATGCTATCGGGTATCCCATACTGGGCCCTAAGGTTCTTTATATCTTGAGGGAACATGGTGGAGGCTATCCCCTCTGGACCGGCAGACTCAGGAAAGGTAGTCGAAGGAAATACCGGATGGCTAGATGGTGGAGGAGAAACCCTAGGTGGTGCTTGGGCTACGGTCGCTGGGCGATCACGGATGGAAATGCCACCAGGAGCCTAGCGCCAAGCCTGAAGGATCTCATCCTCGGAGGGTTCGACCATGGGACTCTTATCTTTTCTACTAAAACTAGGATCCATGAGAAAAAAAGAGAGGAACGAAGAAAATGAAAAGGACTGACCTGAGGATTAGAGGGACAGAAGCAAGAGCTCGGGACTCAAAAGGCAAAGAAGGCATAGAGAAAATATTAGAGATGTGAAAGGCTCGAAAGGACAGATGTGGCAATCTTTATACACAATTTTTTGAAACATCCCACCCATTACAGTGCCACGTGGAGACTCGTAAATAGAGGCAGCGTCCAGCTGTCGAGAAACTCTTCGCTGCCCGAGATACAATGCCTCGATGATGCTTGAGAGGCGTAATCCATACCCAATGATGGGACATGGATAAGAACAATCCAATAATGATGCCCCACCTTTTTCATTAATCAAGGGGTATTTTTCTTAATCTCTCCGTAGATCATATTGCTTCTGGTGTCGTTCTTTAAATGACAAGGAGATTTTAAGGAGACTTTACCTCCTCGAGGGCACGTGCCGCCCCCGCTAATTGAAGTCGCGCAAGGTCTAACAAAAGGGAGAGATTTTGTGCTCCTTTCTTTTGACAAGTACTACACACGTGAGTGCCAAGACTCAAGAGCAGGGGGGCATATGATGTGGCTGATAAAAGCCATATGTAAGTTAACGGCCAAAATTACCTGACGATGAAAGTCAATAGAATGCTGGCGGCCCTAGCTCCTAGGTGGCCCCAGCTCCTAAGGCAGCCCCAGTTCTAAGGCAGCCTCAACTCCCAAGCGGCCCTAGTTCTCAGGCGGCCCCAGTTCTCAAGCGGCCTCAGTTCCTAAAAGGCCCCAGTTCTAAGGCAGCCCTAGTTCTCAGGTGACCTCCGTTCTCAGGCAGCCCCAGCTCCTAGGCGGGCTTCTTAGGCGGCTCCAGTTCTCAGGCGGCCCCAGTTCTCAAGAGGCCCTAACTCCTAGGTGGCCCCAGCTCCTAAGGCGGCCCTAGTTCTTAAGTAGCTCCAGTTCTAAGGCAGCCCTAGTTCTCAGGCAGTCTCAGCTCCTAGGCAGCCCTAACTCCTGGGTGGCCCCGGTTCTAAGGTGGCCTCATCTTCCCTCATCTCCGGGCTTAGCTTTAGCTTCCCAGACAAGCCTTTGCTTCTGACAAGATCGGGCCAACTAGCCGCCTTTGACTCATATATGTCTAATAAGACAAGCTCCACTAGCTCTAGTACAAACCTGAAAAGTCATCATCCAACATGAAGCTTTAATGACCCCAGATCAGACAAACCTAAAAGCCATCATCCATCATGAAGCTTTAATGACTCCGGATCAGATGAGCCCAAAAAGTCATCATCTGCCATAAAATACCAATCACCCAGTTTAAATGGGATAAATCCCACTAACTCTACCATTCCATTCAAAAAAGTCGTGGCTCATCATTGATTCCAAGCTTCTCAAGCAAGTCTCATAAACTCCGAGTATCAATAAAATGGGTAAGAGGGACCCCTGGCCAAGGTATAAACACTCAGTCACTTAGAAAGTTTTCTGATCTCCCTAACTCTCTCTTTCGAGCTTATTCAAGTTCACGGCTGTGATTTTGATCACTAACTTGAGTGTCGAAGGGTCCCCGCTGGAATATTCGGTCCCCTAAGACTTCTTACAAATCTCGGTGCAGAGTTAAAACTGCCTCAACAAACTCACGGAGCATCCACTGATGCTCAAAGATATCAGCTCGAGGTGATCAGGTATCATCAATAACATTTCTACACAGAAATATTGGGCATGATCTCAAAAATGTCAGTAGGTTCTTAATCTTGTTGGCTATTTATATATTGTTTCCAAACACTTTCCTTTTCCTTTATTTTAGACCAAACGTTAACCCTTAACATATCTTTTTTATTGAGTTGTATCAAATTGAATCTCTCTTAACAGGAAGGCCATTATGAAGGCTTAGCCTTACTTCAGGTAATCCCATCTATAGATATCTCCTCTCCATTTCATAATCAACTTTATTTTAGCCATTCCAAAACATAATCTCTCAACATCATAATCACTGAAGGCAAGGGAATTTACATTTTAACTACCTTGGAAAAACATTGGAGAGAGAGAGAGAGTGTGTGTGTGTATTTCTTTACATTATAAAAACTACTGAAAATAAAATTGCACTCCTATTCACAGAAGCTAAAATCCAGAGTGGTTGTGAGACAACTGAGACATCCAGCTGATATAAAGTGGCCACTATAATCCCCGATAGCATTAGCCCAATCACCATCTCATACATCATAAAGTACAACACCACCAAATTGGTTTTTATGAGCAAAGTATCTGCATGAACCCATCTAAAGGGAAAAAGGGATGAGGAATTGATTAGCATTGTATTGGTGAGGTTTGGACCCAAACTATTACTACATGAATCCCTTCGAGTCTTGGTTGTAGTTGTTGCAGCTTTTTTTTCTTCTTCTTATTTTTGCACTAATATATGTGAGATTTACTTGAAAAAAAGAGCATAATTTCAATTAAAAAAAATTGCTTCTCGATCGATGACTCAGGCCAAAGTTAAAGCTCTTGATCAAGAACTCAGCTCAGAGCTTCAACTTTTGGATCAATAATTTAGTACAAGAACATTGTCCAATAACTTAGCCCATGAATCTCGCACTCCACAAGAACTATGTTAGAAGCCTTGGAGTTTCTTCCAAGAAAAACTTAGCATAGGAACCAAAAATAGCAAAGAAAGAAAATGGTAGAAAGAGATAAGATAAAGAGAATGGAATAGAATGATAAGTGAGCATTCCTTTGAGGGTTTGATCCTCTATTTATAAGCATATGGAGTGGGTTAATCATAAGTTAGGCTTCTTAGTGGCTCATGATTATATATTTTGGTGATGAATGGGCTAACTGCATCCTGAGTGGATTTATTTAGTTATAATATAATCTAAATGATTTTGGTTCAACCAATCAAATATTAGCTCATGGATTGTAGGTTTTCCTTCTGCCAAGTGTTATCATCAAAATAGCTTATCAAATCCCACCACATCTAACACTAAAGGAGGTCTTGCATACCATGATGATGAGGAAGTAGAAGGAATGGTTACGGATAATCCATGCCTAACCCTACTGATAGAGATATAGACTAAAAGATATGCTTTATGTTATGTCTTTACATTTTAATGAGAATTCATTTTGAGCAATGTGTGCCATTTACTATATATATGTGCATGTATCTAGTATTTACAAAGAGTATTTGATCTAGTGTGTAGAGTACGGCTTACACACAGAAGACTAGATCATCGGTTCTTTTGGAATACAAGTTTATTGTTCACAGTTTTAGATGGAATTGGACACACCATCAGTAGAACTGTAGCACAAATTTTAGTAGGTCTGTCTTGACTACGGGGAATGGTTTATTCTAACTATTTGTGCTAGTACACTTTGTGTGTATTGAACAGGACCCAGTTGAGTTGATTATTTTATACTGACTTTATAAAATAATTTAGAACTCATGAATATTATGATTACTTATGCTCTTAATCTGAATTCTATTTCTAGACACGTGTATGTAGTGATTATTGCTTTGATTACACATAGAGTGAGATTCTATATGAGTCAATAAACTCAGTGGGTTGGGCAATAACATTATATATGGTGAATATTAATAGTTGAAGGAATCCACGTCCTGTTAATTTGGATTGATGATATCCCCTTGAGAAAGCTTATAAGTTTTGATCGTATCAAATCTTGCAAGTGGATTTTGAATCCGATACATCAAATAAGTTAAGTGGATAAGTCTCAAGGATAATAACAGCCAATTAAATTATATTGTCAGTATTTAAATTTAATTGGTGGATATCTGTAATCTTAACGTGGGAGATAATAAGTATTTAATATTAAGGCTCGAAAATATAAATTCGAATGTGATTAGGAGTACAATTATAATTCTTTAGTGGAATGAATTATAATTTACGTAATTGAATCCTAACCCGGGATAGGATTAGGAGATTTAATTACGTGGAAAGTCCTTTTCATATTTGCCTATTTGGTCCCTGTTGTAGCCCTATAAATACCCTCTCAATTGGTTGCTAGGGTTAACGTTTTTTGAGAGAAAAAGAAAAACAAGAAACCCTAGGTCGGCCGAGAGAGATCCCACCATCTTGTGAGAGAAGAAGGTATTTCGGGAATACGGCGGAAGGCTAAAAGGTTGAGGTCGAGCAATCAAATCAAGTGTTCAGCGTTCAAGTCTGAAGGTATAATCTTATACTCATAGATTAGAACGGTAAATTTTTTTTGTATTACTCATATACGCTATAGCCGTGATCTTGGGGGTATTCCGCGCTCCCCAACAGTGGTATCAGAGCCACGGCTGATACTGTATATGAATAATGCGGCCATGTTCTCCATTAATCGGAATATGCATGCGTGGGATGGATCGTGCTTGCTGCTAACGTTGTTTTGCAGGTTTCTATCCTGTTATTATGGTCACATGAATGTATGTGTTCTGATTTAATATTGCTTAGATCTGTTTTGTGAACTCCGGTTTTAAGGAGGCGTAGGATCATTGTAATATTTTATAGCATGTATGCTCCGGTTTTTTGAGAGCTTTGTGATTGTAAATACGTAGCATGTGAACTCCTATATGGAGGCATAGGATTTTTGTAATCTGGTGCGGCTCCATGGAGGAAGATGACCTGCTGCACGTTGCAGGATATGATTCTAAGAAGAATCGGATGAAGATATGATTCTAAGTAGAATCGGATGAAGATAAGATTCTAAGTAGACTCCTTGCATGATAGGATTCTAAAGAGAACCCGTTGCATGATAGGATTTTAAGCAGAATCCTTGCAGATAAGATTTCAAGGAAATCGTTGCAGATAAGATTTCAAGGAAATCCGTTGCAGATCACGATTCTAAAGAAAATTCAAAGCGCGAAGGGATCGGAAGGAGCTAATTCGCTGCCCCAAGCCCGCGGGGGGCGCTGCCCCCTCGACCCCAGACCCCGTATGCGAAGCGGCAAATCATCGAGCAAAGTAGCAATCATGGTGCGACAGAGATCTTCATCTGCGTGAAAATTTTGACCATAATAACAGGGATTTTATTTATCTTGTTTATATTGGTTATGTTGCATACTTGCTTGATTGTTTATCCTTTTGTTCTTATGTCTATAACTAGGAGAACATGGTTAATTGGATAATCACTTGCTATTTGTATTTATAAGATAATCAAACACAAGTTTTATAACCCTCAAAATATTGTTTAAATAACTAAGTGGGAGAGGGAATTAATCACATTTAAATCCCATGGTCCCATCACTTGTTTATTGGTGAGGTAGTTAATTTCACGTGTTAGCATTAGTGCTTTCCTCCCCATAGGATGAAATTGATTGCCAGCTCACCAAGAATAATCCCTGGTAGTTGTTAATGTTGGATTACCTCTCCATCTGAGGGATCCACCATGGGACAATGGATCTAGCATTGAGTGATGGTATACACTTAGGTATAAATATTGGTATCCTCCCCATCGGAGTCACTACAAATATTTATATGACCAAAGTTAGCCAGCTAATTAATTTTACTTGGTATGTTACCTTTTACCTAGATAGTAAAATTAATAGGTTTTATCTGTCTAGATAAATGATGAGTAGTAGACGTCCTCCCATCGAGGCATACTATTCAAAATGTACTAGGCTGCTGGCGAATTCTATTATTATGTAGTGGTTGAGGGGCCCTACTTATAATTTTGAATTTAAAGTTTATTGCTCATTATATCTTATTTGATGTATGAATGATTCTCAGGATTAAAATGTCTTCTTTCAATCCACTTGCTGTGATACTCAAAGAAAACAAATTGACTGGTCCTAATTACATTGATTGGAAAAAAACCTGGATATAGTGTTAACTGCAGAAGGGTACAAGTATGTGCTCACTCAGGTCTGTCCCGCAGAGCCCGGTGAAGGGGCTTCAGATCAGGAGTCCCAAGCTTACCGTAAGTGGGTTAAGGCTGATGAGATGGCGCGGTGTTACATATTGGCATCTATGTCAAATGTTCTGCAACATCAGCATCAATCTATGCCCTCTGCCTATGACATGATGTTCAACCTCAAAGAAATGTTTGGGGATCAGAGTCGTGCAGCTAGGCAGACTGCGATGAAAGAACTGATGAACACTAATATGGCTGAAGGAACTCCTGTCAGGGATCATGTTCTAAAGATGATTAGCCTTCTGAATGAACTGGAGATCCTTGGAGCGGAGATGGATGGGGAAACCCAAGTTGATATCATTCTCCAGTCCCTACCTGATTCTTTTAAGCAGTTCTGCCTAAATTACACAATGAACAAAATGAATTTTTCATTGGCAGAGCTACTTAAAGAACTTCAGGTAGCAGAGAGTTTCATTATGAAGCCTGCAGTTGCTATGGTTACTGAAAAAGGTTCTTCTTCGAAGTCTCATGCTAAGAAGAAGAAAAAGGTTCAGAAAAAGAAACAGCATCATGCCCCACAGCCCAATGGGGAAATAAAAAAGAAGGGAAAGTGCTTCGTCTGCAAGCAGCCAGGTCACTGGAAGCAGCAATGTCCAGTTTGGCTTGCCAGGAAACAGGCTAGAGGTATATCTCATTCACTTGTAGTTGAAACTTGTTTAGTGCTGTTATCTACCAGTGGCTGGTGTGTAGATACGGGAGCCACTAATCATGTTTGCAATTCTTTGCAGGGGTTCCAGCAGACCCGGCAGCTAAGTGATGGAGAGATTTACATATTTCTGGGAGATGGCACGAGAGTGTCAGTAGTTGCAGTGGGAGATTTTAGCTTTTCTTTTAGTAGAAATAGAATTTTAATATTAAAAGACTATTTTTTTGTACCTTCAATTAGAAGGAATTTAATTTCAGTTTCTAAGTTGGTTGATGATGGATATTCAGTTTATTTTAATGACTCCGTTGTTATTAAGAAAAATAAACATTTATCTGTTCTGGTACATTGGTGGATGGTCTTTATATTATTAATTCCTGTTTCTCCTACTGTGCAACTAAATGAAGTGAATAACAATAATAGACCATGTAAGAGAAAACATCCTTCTGAAATGAATCAAACTTATCTTTGGCACTTGCGCCTAGGTCATATAAATCTAAGACGGATTTCTAGACTGGTTCAAGATGGACCATTAGGTTCATTGGAAGTAGAGGCACTACCGGTCTGTGAATCTTGCTTAGAAGGAAAAATGACCAAGCGGCCATTCTCGGCCAAAGGCAATAGAGCTAAGGAGATATTAGAATTGGTTCACTCTGATTTGTGTGGCCCAATGAACATCCAAGCTAGAGGTGGTTTTGAGTACTTTGTCACTTTTATTGATGATTACTCAAGATATGGGTATATTTATCTGATGCGCCGTAAGTCTGAATGCTTTGAAAAATTTAAAATTTTTAAGGCAGAAACGGAGAACCGTCATGGTAAAAATATCAAGACACTACGATCCGATCGTGGTGGCGAGTACCTCTTAGGGGAGTTCACAGATTACTTATTAGATGCTGGGATTGAATCCCAGTTGTCTGCACCTAGAACGCCACAGCAGAATGGTGTAGCTGAAAGAAGGAATAGGACTCTTATGGATATGGTTAGATCTATGATGAGTTATTCAGACTTACCTATTTCGTTTTGGGGATATGCATTAGAGACCGCTGCATATATTCTTAACTTGGTACCATCTAAGTCAGTACCTAAGACACCCACAGAACTGTGGACTGGGCGCAAGCCTAGTCTAAGACATGTTCGGGTTTGGGGTTGTCCAGCACATGTACTAAAAGGTAAACCAGATAAGTTGGAATCAAGGACAGATGTATGCTTCTTTGTTGGATATCCTAAAGGAACAAAAGGTGGTTTATTTTATTGTCCTAAGGATCAGAAGGTCATTGTTAGCACCAATGCCCGATTCTTGGAGGAGGACTATATTATAGACCACAAACCCAGAAGTAAAATTGCTCTAGAAGAGTTGAGAGGCGATAAAACTAGACAGGCTCCTTTAATACCAATAGTACAAGCAGAAACACCACAAGAAAGTAGGTTCCCAA
Organism: Calamus simplicifolius; assembly: GCA_900491605.1. NCBI lineage: Eukaryota > Viridiplantae > Streptophyta > Magnoliopsida > Arecales > Arecaceae > Calamus > Calamus simplicifolius. The sequence goes on from UESW01001466.1 coordinate 207,140, forward strand.
ACTTCCCAATAACTATTCGTAGTGGGAGAAGTATAGTAACACGAACTGACCCTGAACTGATACAAAAGGATACCATTAATGCACCAGTTTCAGAACCAGTGCAGGTTGATGGAGCACAAGGATCAGAGTCAGATCGTATTACTACAAGCACATACAATCAGGTTGTGCCTCGTCGTAGTGGGAGGGTTGTAAATACACCTAAACGGTATACGTTCCTTGGAGAGTCATATGACAGAATCTCTGATGAACTGGATACTGAACCCAGTAGCTACAATGAAGCATTACAGGATAAAGATGCAACTCTTTGGCAAAATGCTATGAAATCAGAGATAGAGTCTATGCACTTTAATCAGGTCTGGGATCTTGTAGAACCACCCGAGGGAGTAAAACCCATCGGATGCAAGTGGATCTATAAGAAGAAGAGAGGAGCAGACGGGAAGGTGGAAACCTTCAAGGCTAGGCTAGTTGCAAAAGGTTTTACTCAGAAAGAAGGGATCGACTATGAGGAAACCTTTTCACCAGTAGCTATGCTTAAGTCTATCCGGATTCTCTTATCCATTGCAGCTCATTTCGATTACGAAGTTTGGCAAATGGATGTCAAGACAGCTTTCCTTAATGGAAATCTTGACGAATGCATTTACATGATGCAACCAGACGGTTTTATAGTAAAAGGCCAGGAGCACTTGGTGTGCAAGCTTAAGAGGTCCATTTATGGACTTAAGCAGGCATCTAGATCTTGGAATACTCGTTTTGATCAAGCTATTAAATCTTATGGTTTTGATCAAAGTCCTGACGAGTCATGTGTGTACAAGAAGCGTGATGGAAAAACTTTGGTGTTTCTGGTGCTATATGTGGATGACATCTTACTTATTGGAAACGATATGGGAGTGTTATCTTCGGTCAAGGTATGGTTATCTGGACAATTTGATATGAAGGACTTGGGAGAAGCAAGTCACATCCTAGGGATCAAGCTTTTGCGAGATCGCAAGCAAAGGATGATATGCTTATCTCAAGCCACTTATATCGATAAAATTCTCACCCGTTTTGGTATGCATAATTCCAAGAAAGGATTTCTTCCTTTCAGGCATGGAATTTCTCTATCTAAGGATCAGTGTCCTAAGACACCTGAAGAGATAGAAAGTATGAAGGCAGTTCCTTATGCTTCTGCAGTAGGAAGCCTAATGTATGCTATGCTATGTACTAGACCTGATATCTGTTTTGCCGTAGGCATGGTTAGCAGATTTCAGTCTAACCCTGGGCGAGAACATTGGACTGCAGTAAAACATATAATTAAGTACCTGAAAAGGACTAAAGATTATATGTTAGTTTACCAAGCAGATAGTCTTGTGCCTATAGGATATACAGATTCGGACTTCCAATCAGATAATGAATCTAGGAAATCAACCTCGGGATATGTGTTTACTTTGGGTGGTGGAGCAATTAGCTGGAGGAGTGTGAAGCAGACTTGTGTTGCTGACTCTACCATGGAAGCTGAGTATGTGGCTGCATCTGAAGCTGCAAAAGAGGCTGTTTGGCTAAGAAACTTTCTTTTGGATCTTAGTGTGATACCTTCAGTGCAATTACCTATTACACTTTATTGTGATAATAGTGGGGCAGTTGCTAATTCGAAGGAACCCAGGACCCATAAGAAATCTAAACACATTGAGCGTAAGTATCACCTGATACGTGACATCGTGCAAAGAGGTGACGTGCTGGTGACCAAGGTTACATCTGAGGACAACCTGGCAGATCCTTTTACAAAGAGTTTAACTTCAAAAGTTTTTGATAGACATGTAGAGGGCATGGGAGTTAGATGTGTACAAGCATTGCTTTGAGTCTAAGTGGGAGATTGATAGAGATATAGACTAAAAGATATGCTTTATGTTATGTCTTTACATTTTTAATGAGAATTCATTTTGAGCAATGTGTGCCATTTACTATATATATGTGCATGTGTCTAGTATTTCAAAGAGTATTTGATCTAGTGTGTAGAGTACGGCTTACACACAGAAGACTAGATCATCGGTTCTTTTGGAATACAAGTTTATTGTTCACAGTTTTAGATGGAATTGGACACACCATCAGTAGAACTGTAGCACAAATTTTAGTAGGTCTGTCTTGACTACGGGGAATGGTTTATTCTAACTATTTGTGCTAGTACACTTTGTGTGTATTGAACAGGACCCAGTTGAGTTGATTATTTTATACTGACTTTATAAAATAATTTAGAACTCATGAATATTATGATTACTTATGCTCTTAATCTGAATTCTATTTCTAGACACGTGTATGTAGTGATTATTGCTTTGATTACACATAGAGTGAGATTCTATATGAGTCAATAAACTCAGTGGGTTGGGCAATAACATTATATATATGGTGAATATTAATAGTTGAAGGAATCCACGTCCTGTTAATTTGGATTGATGATATCCCCTTGAGAAAGCTTATAAGTTTTGATCGTATCAAATCTTGCAAGTGGATTTTGAATCCGATACATCAAATAAGTTAAGTGGATAAGTCTCAAGGATAATAACAGCCAATTAAATTATATTGTCAGTATTTAAATTTAATTGGTGGATATCTGTAATCTTAACGTGGGGAGATAATAAGTATTTAATATTAAGGCTCGAAAATATAAATTCGAATATGATTAGGAGTACAATTATAATTCTTTAGTGGAATGAATTATAATTTACGTAATTGAATCCTAACCCGGGATAGGATTAGGAGATTTAATTACGTGGGAAGTCCTTTTCATATTTGCCTATTGGTCCCTGTTGTAGCCCTATAAATACCCTCTCAATTGGTTGCTAGGGTTAACGTTTTTGAGAAAAAAAAAACAAGAAACCCTAGGTCGGCCGAGAGAGATCCCACCATCTTGTGAGAGAAGAAGGTATTTCGGGAATACGGCGGAAGGCTAAAAGGTTGAGGTCGAGCAATCAAATCAAGTGTTCCAAGCGTTCAAGTCTGAAGGTATAATCTTATACTCATAGATTAGAACGGTAAAAGATTTTTGTATTACTCATATACGCTATAGCCGTGATCTTGGGGGTATCTGCGCTCCCCAACACCTACATCCAAGCTATTCAATTCTAATCCTAGTTGATCCTTTGAAATCTAATTAAATCAAACTTAACTTAATATAGACCTAATTTCCTACTCCAAAGGGACTTAGCTTAGCTTAAGATGAGTCAACATGGGCTTGTTAAGATATCTAATTTTTAGGGTATATTTAGTATGCGATTAAAGGGAGTGAAAAGTTGTTCATGTAATTTTTATCTTTTTTTTTAGAATATTTGATATGAGATTAATTTTTTTGAGGGATAATTTAGGTTAGCTAATAAGGTTAAAGATAAAAATTATTTAAAAAGTGAAAAGACATTGAAACATTGAAACTAATAAAATATTAAATAATTTTAATATTTTTTATTTCACTTTTTTCTATTAATAAATAAATAAAATATTAATAATATTTTTATCTTTTTTATATCAATTTCATTTCAAATACAATTAATAATCATACATATAATCTTTTAGCCTTCATCCAACGAAAGAATCAAACATTTAGCAAAAGAACTTTTATAATATTATTTACCAACTTTTTATCCTTGTTTTTTTAACCTTATATTAAACATATCCTTAGTCACAACAAGTTAGACCGGGCTAATTTAACTTGGTTTGATTGAATCGTTAACCAAGAAAAGTTAAAAAAAGAATTACCTTAAACTAAATTTGAAGGAATATAATGAACTTGAACCAGTTGACTTGATAGGAATGTATCTTAAAACTCAATGAAATTTGGGTTGGGTTAGATACTTTAACTAAGGGTGCAACTCAGGCTCGTGAAACTTGGGTTTCTCTCAATCCTAACTCTAATCCTAAAAATGTTAACTTTAACCCTAAAACCCTATTTGTAAAACCTCAACCCTAATCCTATTTTAAAAATCGGGTTCGGATTGAGTTTCGGGTTGAAATTCGGGTTGATGAAAAAAAATATTTTTTTTAAAGTAAATAAACATCGAATTATGGATCCCAGAGACGAAAAAATAAAATTCCTTGTCGAACACATAAGCTGAACTTGGACTTTAACATTGTATTAAAAAAAAAAGTCTTACTTGAAACAAAGAAGAGGAGAAGATACCGTAAACAAAAAAGAAGAAAGCGAGAAGTGAAACGAAATATGAGAATGGTCCGCCTTTATATTTGTCCTTCTTTTTCTTGTCTGCGACCGATGGCCTTATCCTCCTCGCTCAAGTTGGCCATCTCGTCCAACCCGACTGGCACCCTTAATATTCCCAAAAACCTAGTGCCAATTAGCTACCTCCTGTTCGGGTAACCCTTGGGTTCGGTTTATCTTGGGTTTGGGTTGCGGTCAACCGAATTCGGGTCAATTACAAATCGGGCCAGGTTAACATGTTCGGATTGGGCAAACATGAGTTTAAATACACTGCTAGAAATTAGGTTCGGTAGGCCAGGTTCGGATTGAACCCAGCCCAAGTTGCACCCTTACTTTAAATCAAGTTACACCCCTACTTTAAATCTGAATCCGGTCCAAATTGCACCCCTACTTTAAACCACGAACTTAAACCATATGTATATTTTTTTTTTTTTTATTTTTTGCCCCTGTAAAGGTAATTAACCCAAAGTTCAACGTATTTATTTATTTATTTATTAAATCATTAAACGAGCTCGTTTTGAAACCGCTCTACCGAAAGCGCAAGCTTCCCCACCGTCTTGGTGCGATCTTCGCTAGAGCTCCGATCAAGATCATCGTCTTCTTGAGGTATCGATTCTATTTCTACCACTCTTTCCCATCCGAAGAAGACGCATCAACTCATCGAATATCCGAGCTTCGAACAATATTTCTTCTTTGATGCTTTCTATCAGATCTAGATTACCTGCCTTGATCCAGATCTGAGAGTACCATTCTTCTCCCATTTCGAGTATTGTTTACAATCATGTTCAAGGATTCGTCTTTTCAGTCATCTCTAACTTTTCTCAAAAAATTGATCGAATCTAACAAAGAAACATGATATTATTTTGTTGAAGGACAGTGTATTTCTAAGAAAACGAAGAGAGGGTTTTACTGTAGTAGGTTAAGAATCTCCAATCTGGTAATGGATGGAATGCACCATCTGAATCTATGGGTGAACAGTAGAAGCTCCTCGCGTTTAGAAACAGAAGAGTTACCTGCGTTTTTGTTCCCCCTCTGGATGATGACAGCTAAAGAACGTTCTGGATATTTAGAAAGAATTTCTGCATGTAAAGCCTGTCAACAGATATACTGTTGGTGTAGGCGGGAGGATGGGTTATCTATCGATTTAGTTTTTTATTTAATTTTTTAAGGGTCTGTGTCCAATGCTGCAGAAGCTGCGCTACTAAGTGGGCATTTGGTAAACCAAATGAGATTGCTGTGGTGATCTTAAATCACTGTTGGTCCTTATCTTGAGATAATTTGTTCTCCAGACATTTCAGATCATCACATGGTATGTCATTTTTCTGTGATCGAATATCCGCAATTAACCTATTTGATATGGTGGAAAAATCCAAGATCACTGATCATGTAATACCAAAATATTTTTTAATATATTTTGCAACTACTATGATAATTTATTGTTATGTTATATTATTTATTGCAATATTTATATTAAATTATTATAATATAATATAATACGATATTATAATAACGTAACATTATTATATAAAATTATATTATATTAATATAAAAATAATGCTAGGCATCCTTTTTTTTTGGCATATACTGGAGTCATTTTGCTCTCTAACTTAGCCCAAGTTCAATATTCTAATGTGATCTTGAAGACCCATTTTCAAGGAGGAGTATGGCATCACTAAGTTAGGTGGTAATTTTAGAGGTAGAGATGATTTAAGGTCACTATCTTGTAGGATCATCGGAGTATAATCAAGCGTAATGATCCCATCATCTCAACCCAGATCATTGGTGATCTTTTGATGGATTAATCCATAGTAAATGTCCCCTAAAGTACAAGGAAAAATTGATGCCATTACTGATATAATTATATATGGTTAATTGATACAAGACTGCAAAGCCATTGTAGACTTGAGTTTGTTGGTTTTACTTGAACTTTACAGTAGAGAAAACTATTAAAATAATTAATGATGTAGTCGATTTGTTTTTAATCAACTGCTTTGTTTGTAACATTATTCTTTGGAACCATTGTTGCTGAATTTAAGCTAGCCTGGTTGACAAGGTGTTACTTGAGTTGAACCTTTTGGCCAAATCAAACAGTACATCAGAGGCGATGAGTCTAAGCCAAGGCCAGCCAAAGGTTATTGTGAAAGAGCTTATTAAGTGGGCATTCCTTGTTTTAGGACTAGGAATATTTTTAAGGTGAAGTGTGGGGAATGTGATGACATTTACAACAAGTTAACTGAGAAGACCTTATGAGAAGACTTAAATCACAATGGTTGCATTAGAGAAAAAAGATTTAATCCATTGATTGCATTGGAATGCTGGATTTCTGGGGCTACATTATGAAATTCTTAATGACGAAGATAGAATTTCAAGGAGATGTTGAACGGATGATGATATAAACATATAGAGAGAGATTCATGCATAGGAATGAAAAATAGAGGAAATTCAACTGATTAGGCTGTCATCATAGAGGGCAGATATATCATGGAGAAAATGAACAAAACCCTTTAGCATGTTCTAACTCAGAAAATCTAGTATGGAAATTAAACAAAGAGGTTGATTCGAATTGGTTAATAAGTCTACTCATTGAGATGACAAAATCTAGGAGATGGACATACAAATGGATGGAAAGAAGAACTAGAATTGAGAATCGAGCTGAAGATTGGACTGTTTTGGCTTAGATCCATTGTACTAAGAGGGTGCTCGAGCTAGGCTTAAAAGCAAGGTACAAAAAATTGATATCAAGACCAATATTGGTACATTACTGGTTTGATATGGTACAATATGGTATGCACCCTGTACAAAGATAGGGTATCTATTTTTTTCTTTAACTATAATACCACTAGGTACCAAATGATATGGGTTGGTATCGGGTGGTTTGGACTGGTTTAATTCATAGCAAATTAAAATTTAGTACTGTAGTAGACCTTTCCTGTATGATACAGCATGTTAAATCTTACACATATATGAGCTATTTGATCTCTTCATAATTCAAACTAGCTGATTTCCAAGTTGGGCCGTAGATGATGCATATTGAGCTAATTTGGCATTGCCTTGGTGTCATATTAGTAATAAGTTGATCATAAAATGTGGCTTAGGTTCCTCCTGTGTCATCCAACAAGAATGAGAAGCTGATTTCCATGCCAAGCCATATAAAGAGAGCAAGCTAAGAGATGCAATTTGTTACCTAGAATTTTCTAGATTCATATTTGGAAATTCTCTCTTCTTTTCCTAATGGTTAAGGACATTATGAAACTATCAAATAGGTTTCTAAAAGAAATACTATACAAGTAACCAAGAATCACAAAAGCATTTTAATGGAATAATTAATGAAGAGGAAAGCCTGCACATGCTTTCTTTTAAGGTCCACAACCTTGTTACCGGGGTATCTTATGATTCTTCTACTAGATTGGTACAATATCGATTCACTCTTTTCCTTCTTTTTTTTTAAATTTCTTATAATTAGTTTTAAGGTTTAGGGATTTTGAAATTGTGATTTTAAGGTTAATTTATAATTATTTTTATTTTATTTCATAATATTGCACATTTTTTAGCTTGAAAATATCTTTATCAAATAGATTTAAATTACAAAATATACTGACATCTAATCCATTATGGAACTTCTATACCACTTGTAGACATGGGGATCTTCATCATGGTTGGGATGTTGGAATTAATTTCAACCTATATTCCATGCTCACTCCTGCATCTGTAAATCTGAGCCTCATAGATAGTGATCCTAATAATGATCCATACTGATCTGGCTACCCCACCTGAGGTAATATCATGATGGAAAAATCTGATCTGTAATCTAGCTGAGATTGTTGAAGGTAGCAACCACTTAAAACATAATACCTCAGACAAAGCAAATGAACATGGGTTGTATGCTGGCTGTGTAGAATTGAATCTGGTGTATGATAAGAATCTAGAGACATGAAGGGACCCTAATCCATGTACTATATCATCAGTTGTTTTATTGTCAAACCAACTAGAGGGGCCTGTCTTCTGTATGCTGCTTTGTCCTTGCAGTCACTGCATCTTGCACTGTGGTCCATGTCCTACATGTTATGAGTAAAATTAGATTTGTTGGTGAATGGACTCAAACTATGCCGGTAACGATCTCCCTAGCTGCTAGTTGCATCATCACTTGGACTTTTGTGATCTAAGTGACCAATCAACTGGGGGCTCAATGATCTCAAAATCTGAGGGCTTAATGATCTCAGAATCTGAGGGCTTATTTTTCCTTTCCTTTTCTTGCTACTTTGACAAAATGCTTTCATTCCTCGCCTGCCCTTGCCTGACTGGCTTTGTTGGGTGACTTACTAGGTATATTTCCTTGAGAAACCATAATTGTTTAACTTCATATATTCCATGACAAATAATTAGAAGAGGAGCTCAGAGATTTGGTAGATCTGAATACTTGGATGACCCTTTCCTTTTGTAATTTCATATGATTTGTTGATATTACAACTAGGTGAAAGTCTTGTTTTAGGCTTGTCTTAGATTCTTGTGGACATGCACTTCAAGGTTCTTCCAATAGGTCTATACTAATGTTTGTAATGCTGGGGTGATTGTTTTTGGTTCTAGTTTCATGATAAGATTTTTGACTTGGCATGCCTTAACATATGCCTGAACATAAAATTTTGCTGTTGGCACTTGGCTAATGCAAAGTCCATGAAATTTCTATGCTGGCTCCTTATGGGCCTTCTTTTAATTCATCTAAGCCAAAGATTGGTTAGGATGTTTTTTTTGAAAATATAGAATGGCAGGCTTTAATTCTCTTGTTCTCCCCCTCATCTGGATTTTGTTTAATTATTCGAATCACTGGGGGTGAAAAAACTTGAGTTGCTGGCTGGAGTCCATTTAAGCCATGCACATTCAGAAGGCCACCATAATCTGTTGTATCAATTTTATCCAGTGCAGTGTCTCAAGAATTAGGTCCAAAACTAAAATAATTGACTCCAGTAAACATAAAACTGGGAAAGGTGATTCGAAAAATAATATCCCAAGTGATGTGGGTAAAATTAGACGTAAAGCTTGTTATCTTTATATCATTGTATGTAATCTAGTTTCAGTGTCCCCAAGGAAAAGTATTGTGCATCTAATATGAAAATCTGTCACATTCCTGTGCATTCAATCCTGTCGAGTAAGGCAAACAGCTCCTCTGCTAGTACTTGCCTGGATATCCTGTAGCAAGTATCCATTTCTATTAGCCGTGTGAAAATTGATGATTTAGAGGATGAGTCTTGGTTCAATTGTAAGGTAGCTCCATTGTAACCTGAAGTTCAAACTATGAAAACAATTTCTTTGTATAAGGTTAAGTTTGCGTACATCTAACCATTCCTGGGCACTATGGTGGTAGGAGCCTTGTGTATTGGGATGGCCTTTTTTTCTAAATGAATCCTGATGATTTTTGTGTCACTTTAGGGCACCCTTCTAGGACATGATATGTTAAAATGTAATAAACTAAGCACTGTTAGATTAAAAAACACTAGAATTACTGGTTGAGAGTAAATGGCTAATGGATAAATGTTTTCTTGTAGGTAAATCAATATTGTTTCCAGATCAAAGCTAAAAAATTGTAGTTGATGGGTCACTGTAATTTCATCATTATATTTGATGCAAGTTTTAGTGGGAACTAGGGCAGGCTGGTGTACAAGACCAAGAAGGATTTTTGCCATGATGTATTCTATGCTTCTAGGTATTGAGAATTCTACTTATCTAAAAGTGTTCTTCTGATAAGGATATCCTTCCTAACATGAATAGAACATTCTTTATATACCAAATAATTTGTTGTTTGCACTTAAAACAACTATGCACTTAATAGTTTCTTCCCATTCTAATTTCTGATGTTTGATGTTCAGTTCCATCATGTTCATGAGAAATGTAATGAAACTGCTGTGGCATACAGTTGTAAATTTTAGAATTCTGAAGGATTTGATTGACTTTGTAAAACTGGTGTAACTTGTGCGCCAGATAGCTTCTTAACACATCAATAAACTAAACGCACGTTTTGGAGAATTATTTGCTGACATTTGAATGCAAGATTTTTTTTTTTAAAAAAAAATCACTCTGATGTCCAGTTTCTTTAAAAAATTTGCAAGTACTTCATCATAGATTTCTAGCCTGCATGATTAAGGTTTTCATATGAAATTTTAGATATTGTCATATTGCTACCATGTGCAGGCTGTTCTGGTTATCCTCAAACTGGAGGACCATGTATGCTTAAAAATGGAGTATAATTTTCTGCTGTTGCATTTTATTCAGGTAACTTCCAGTTATTTGACAACAATGAATGGGAATATTGGAGACCAATCTGGCACGAACCCATTCGGAAATGCCTTTTATGGAGCTGGATCTGGACTCATCCGTGGTGGACTAGGAGCATATGGGGAGAAATTCTTAGGCTCAAGCTCTGAATTTATGCAAAGCAATGTACGCTGAGGATGGTCATTCATATTGTGAAAAAGCAGTTACTTTTTTTAGAGGGTGGCAATGCATTAAGTAAAGCAAGGTTCTGACAATCACCTTACATGATTTGTGGACAGATTAGTCAACATTTTTCTGATCCTCAATATTACTTTCAAGTGAATGGCCAGTATGTGAGGAATAAATTGAAAGTAATCTTGTTCCCATTCCTACACAGGGTAAGGATGGTTTATGTGATTTTTCCCCTTAAATATCTGGTTAACTGTAGCTCTTTGATTGCCTTCATCCAGGGACACTGGACAAGAATTACAGAGCCAGTTGGAGGTAGGCTAGCCTACAAACCTCCAGTTCATGATATAAATGCGCCAGATTTGTACATCCCCCTTATGGCTTTCGCTACTTATGTTGTTCTCACAGGATTCTCATTGGGTGTTTTTGGAAGGTAGGACAAGTCTTAGACACATCTACTATCTTTTATTAACATGCTGTTTTTTTAACATGTGCTTGTCTAATGCAGATTTACCCCTGAAGCTTTGAGTCTACAGTTCACAAAAGGATTGGCAGGTTGGTTTTTCCAGATCCTTCTTCTAAAGGGGTTGTTGTATTCGTTAGGCAGCGGTGAGGCACCATTGCTGGACATCGTGGCTTATGCTGGGTATGGATTTGCTGGCATATCCCTTGCTGTTCTGGCAAAGATCTTTTGGAGCTACTCATATTATATTCTGCTGCCATGGATGTGTGTTTGCATGGCAGTGTTCCTTGTAAAGACCATGAAGAGGGTTCTTCTTGGAGGAGCAAGAGGCTATGAAAGCATTCCACCAGGCATCACTATCTTCTTCTCTTCATGGCTGCTGTTCAGTTCCCTTTGCTGTTCTGGCTTGGTAATGTCAGTGGGTAGTACCTTGCTTTCCCTGGCTCTTCATTGGATCCAAATATAACTTGTCGGGACATGGATTCAAACTTTCCAGATATGCAATCTTTGATTTTGCATCTATACATTGGCTCATTACGATCTAATGCTTATATCATTTTATTTGGGGTTTGGACATCAAAAAATTATGGATTCTACTCATTATCTGCCAAATATCAGTCAATGTAGGGAAACCATTTAACACTGGAATGGGGTTTTCTTAAACTGCATTTGGGTTCTGGACACTAAGTTAGCATAGTAAATAATTCATTTATATTTTCACTTAATATTTCATTTGTAGCTCTATTTAGTTGGCATTGCCTTCTGTTGTCTGCTAACCAGTTATACAAAATATTGTGAAAACCCCATTCCAGTTTGTTTCAGTTCTGTGGAGATCCTTAGACAAAAAGGAGGAAGGGCAACTCCGGCCCTGGTTGGTGTTGCTTTGGCTTTCTATTTTTGTTTTCAAAAACACAAAGACAAAAAATGAACTATACTATAACATGCGTGATTTAAACTCTCTTGTTTTTACAAATGTTTGAAAAAGTTGTTGGTAGAAAAGATTTGTTGCTTTCAAAAAGAGTGAAGCCAAAAGACAATGAATACAATACTTTGGTGCAAATGCTATTTTCAATATCAATCTTTGTGACATTTTATCAATTCTGCAAACCAACGTAAATGGCAACAACATGATTTTCCTTTTTTTTTTGAAATTGTGACGTCCTACACCAAATATAAGAGAATAATGTATTTTATTAAATTATATAAAAGTTAGAAATATCAAGTTCTCTATGCCACATTTATTAATGGCATTGCTGCCATTCATCACAAATAAAATCATGATGTTAAATTTTAAATGTCTTAGGGCGAGAGTGGAAGAAACCTGAATCTCTTGCATAAATGTTCAGGTCTTTATCAGTTGTTCCAGTTGGCATCCTCACCTCATTCCAAAGCTTGATATTTAAATAAAACGTTTTTCTTTAAATTTTCTATTCCACATAATAAAATGTGGTTCTCAAATATTCGTCCAATGTGTGGCAACTGTCAGCTCCTTATTGCTTCCCTCACCGAACCATCGCCAGCCACCGACGACTTCCTTCTGCCTTAAAGCGTGCGTGTATTAAATCAACTTTTCACGCTCCTCCATTTGTTCTCTTATCAGCTCTCACTCTAAGGGCGTCAAAGCGCTCCACTGGCTAATCATTTTTTCTTCAGCATCCCATCTTCTCTGTTACCTTTCTTATGTCCTTAACCTTCTTCAAGATCTGATGTTCTTTATCGTGGAAAAAGTTTTTATACATCGGGTGCGATGCATCATGCCCGATAACTAGGGCGCATGCGCCCGCATGCCAAGAACAAGAATGTTTTTTTATTTTTGGTGCGTATGCACACACCGCGCCAATCATCGGAACCTAGTGCAGCAAGACTTTTTTTCATTATCGTGATATTAGTGGCCTCCTAAGATTGCTACCTTTAAAGATAGGATTTTCATGATAAATTTTGCTTGTTGTCGGAATCGTCGATGTGATATCCTAGATTAAAATAGTATGGGCAAGATCTTGAAAAAGGCTTGACTTTAAATGAATATCCAATAAAATTTTAGATGTGTTTCCCCAAAAAAAAAAAAAAAAAAAAGGGAAGAAGCCATCCATAAATGGTAAAAATATATACCATATAGCTCAAGAAGCAAAGAAGAATGGCTAGAGAGGTAAGAAGCAGTAAGTGGTATGCTAGTAGAGGTTGACCATAATATGCTACTCTCTTTTTATTTTTTTTCTCTCGATGCAGTGAAAAATGAACATAAAGATGGCTCTAATAAGTATGATGTTGTACATAAGACTGCAAAAAAAAATGAAAGAAAAGGAAAGAAGAGAGAGAAAAATAAATGAGAAAAGGTAACAAATGGTTTGGAAAAAAACCAAAGTGTTATTGAAGGGAGCTTGCTCTTGAGTTGTGATTAGAATTATTAAGTTATACCGCTTGTAATATGCATCTAAATGGTTACCAATGTGGTACTCACATTCATGCCATCCCACTATCTTTTTTCATTTATTTAATTATGGACTTGTCAAACCCATTGATTCGATGGTACATGCTTTAATTGCTTAAGTCCATAGATGACATAGTTTTTTTAGCTACATGCATCAAAGCCATTATTATGGCATGATACTGGATGTCTAATGTGAACGAGAAGAAGAAAACATATTTAAAAATTTATGTTGAACAAAGAAAATAAGAGTTAAGGGAGGGCATGGGTGTCCCTCTCTCAGTATCCTTCTCTCAGTAGAGTGTAAAAAAATCTATCCTCATTGGGGAATCCTAAGGAAAGTATTTATTGAAAAATTATTCTCTAGAATATGATTCTTGATCTATGTTTAGGTGTAGGCTTAATAGCCATATGCATGGTTTAGTTATTGTTTTCAATTAGAGATTGGAAGAGGGCTTAAAGGATTTTGGATTAGATTTTGTTGGCATGATTCTCTTTTTCCTTTTTTTTTTTTCCTTGAAATCGCTTTTCTTTCATTGTTTATTTTCTAAGCTTTTGATTTGAGTGTATAGGAATTTGTGTTCAGTGGGGGTATTTTCATTCAATTTTTTTTTTTAGGGATATTTTAAGCTTTAATGGCTGATAAAATCTATTGATAAATTGGAGTGGGGTAACTTAAGAGAGAAGAAGAGCGGAATGGATATGCTATCTACATGGTATGATGAAAGTGGGCTAGATATAACGACAGTATAATATAATGATAATTCAGAGTGGGAGTAGCTTGAGGAAGAAGATAAGGGGAGCAGGTGTGCTATCTATGTGGCTAGATGAAAGAGAGCTAGAGGCTACTCAAGGTTTGGGGAGAATAGAAAATGGATAGGTTAGCTTGTTGCCTAGATCATGTGATGATATGTTTTGTCATAAAGATATGGATTTGGAGGTTTTGTTCTTCGATCCTACATAAGAAGCTATGGGTTGGAACCTTTTTTACTATTGCTCGTCCATCCCATATGAAAAGCCATGGAATGAAACATGTGACAACAACTGCCACTGATGAATGAAATGGTGGAAGGCATTTTACATTTAAGATTAATTAAATAGGGTCATTCGTTTCTTTTCTATAAGATCGAGAAGCAAAAAGAAAATAGCCTTGCGTGTAAAATAGAAAAGAAAGCCGAGGATAAATTTAATACGATTGAACACATGGCATTGGTTATCTTAAAAAAATATATAAAGATGTTTTCAAATAGTATTTATATAACTAAATTGCAACTACACCTTGATTACTCGATTATATATATGATTCTATATCGGCTACATCTCCTTTTTCACTGACTTTATCAATATTTCATTAACTTATCAAATCTTCTTTAATAATCCTTCACATAATAACTCTTTGCTAGATATCATCTTGTGAGCTATCTTGGGATAGCATTTTTCTGTCTTTGCAGTATCTATACACTATGTCACCTAGACTGATTAGCTTACTTGGTCAATTTCTAGCATTGCCACCATCCTTTCTTACTTAGTCAATTTCTAGCATTGCCACCATCCTTTCTTACTTAGTTAAGATTTAGCTTGTCAACTTTATATCTAGAACACAGTATCCTTCTAAGTTTATATCATCATGCATCAATAATCTATCATATGCACATATTCATAACACCACAAAAATTGATGATCATTAGTTAAGATATGTTATAAAAAAGCTTCAAAATTTTCTCTTCAAAGCTTTATGGCTTAAATTTAATAACCGGTTATATTTCTAGATCAACTCCTTTTTAGTTTATCAAGATCTTCATCTTACTAATCCATATTCCTTATCTAAAATTGATCAAATTCCATCCCATCCCCCTCTTGGTTAACCAATTACATTAGTAATTGGATCAGTTATACCTAATTATATCACTTAAGACATTTTCTTCAATTTGAAACTCTAAAATCCCTTATCTCAATCTTTTTCTTTCCATCCTTCTCTATTCATACTCAAACTACTTATTCTCCAACTCAACTCTATCACCAATTTATCAATTGTAAACTTCAATTGAGTAAAATCTCTACTAAGAACAATTGACTTGAGTAGGTTCATTTGAGTTTACTTGATCTACTTTGATTTACTAACATAATCAATACTCTTTGATTGACTACCAATTATATCTTATTTCTACCTTAATTAAAATTTTATGAGTCCAATTAGACTTTCCACATTCAAATTAGCTGATTTAATCCACTTATAAATCAATTGAACTATACTCAGTTTAATGTTGAGCATTATTTTGAAACGTAGTCCAGCCATGGCCTTCCCTCATAGTTTAGGTGTTGTAATTAAAATTTCATCTTTTCTCTCTCTTTTTTGGTACATATCTGTCCCACCAACAAAACCTAGATAAAAAATGTTTAAAAATCCACCTAAAAATCAACAAAAGACTTGAAAAGGGTAACTTATAAAAGTAGATCTAAGTTAGTTATTGCTCTAAAGTAAAGATTTCTAACCCTTCGATTTAGTAGAAGGTATACTCAACACTACTCAGTACAACTCAACTTAACTAATTAAGCCTTAATCCTACACTAGTTGTAATTAGCTGTATGGATTCTTTTTCTCTATTTTGCTTAATTTATTATTATACGCTAATTCAAATATTTTGAATGATTCATATTCTTTCTAAGGTAATCCTAAGATGCAACATGACATCATCTCAATCCTTCTATAATTTAAAAATCACTTTCTTCATTTGTAAATGGCCCTTTTCGAGAGATAATAAGAGTTATTCTGTTCTTCCAACTTTCCTCCTCTCATTCTTATCCAATTCTTTAGATTAAAATATCCCTAGCCTAAGAAGCAATGATATTTAAAAATTGAAGAAGATTTTGAGCAAGATGAAGCTCATGCTAGGAGGATCCCTCTAGGAGGCATGCCAAATTATATCAATATGCCATCATAGAAACTTCTATTATCCCTTTTTTTTTCCTTTTTTCTTGCTATGATCTTGTGCTAGATATTACTTTTATAAGATAGCTTGTGATTCAATTATAATTCTTATTCCCTAATGATAGAAAAACAAGTCTCTTGTTATTCTTGTTTTCTCTTCATTCTAAATTAGCTAATAGTTTCGTGTAAATCTTTAATCTTGTTCTCCTTTTTTGAACTTAAAGGTAAGAGGATAAGGTGTAGTGATATGGCTGATCCAACGCCGTCAGAATAAACGACAACGATAACGGCGACTGACGGAGGCTCTCTCACAACCCCCGAGATCCCCTCTCGGTCTTGGGCCAGATGAACAGTATCTCAACCCCGAGACCTCATCTCGGTCTCGGGCCACATGAGCAGTATCTCAACCCCCGAGACCCCCTCTCGGTCTCGGGCCGCATGAACAGTGTCACAACCCTCGAGATCCCCTCTCGGTCTCGGGCCGCATGAACAGTATCTCAACCCCCGAGACCCCCTCTCGGTCTTGGGCCAGATGAACAGTATCTCAACCCTCGAAACCTCCTCTCGGTCTCGGGCCACATGAATAGCATCTCAACCCCGAGACCCCTCTCGGTCTCGGGCCCAATGAACAGTATCTCAACCCCCGAGACCCCCTCTCGATCTCGGGCCGCATGAACAGTATCTCAACCCCCGAGACCCTCTCTCGGTCTCGGGCCCAATGAACAGTATCTCAACCCCCGAGACTCCCTCTCGGTCTTAGACCACATGAACAGTGTTACAACCCCCGAGACCCCCTCTCGGTCTTGGGCCCAATGAATAGTATCTCAACCCTCGAGACCCCCTCTCGGTCTTGGGCCACATGAACAGTGTCACAACCCCCGAGACCCCTCTCGGTTTTGGGCCGCATGAATAGTATCTCAACCCCCGAGACCCCCTCTCGGTCTCGGGCCGCATGAACAGTACTTCAACCCCCGGTGCACGATCCGGCCCACTCTGGGCCACCTGGCATGCCCACACGATCTGCCGCACATCTGTAGCAG
Organism: Calamus simplicifolius; assembly: GCA_900491605.1. Lineage (NCBI taxonomy): Eukaryota > Viridiplantae > Streptophyta > Magnoliopsida > Arecales > Arecaceae > Calamus > Calamus simplicifolius. Next base: position 224,612 of record UESW01001466.1, read on the forward strand.
GGTGTGACCATGCCTCATAACGATGTATGGTCCGTTGTATGTCTGCCACTGTGCGCGATCATACCCCATTGCAGCGCACGGTCCACCACCTGCCCGCTACTGTGTGCGGTCATATCCAGCGGTGGCGCGCACCAGATATAGCCCCAGATGCAAGACACCTATGAGGCCGTGCTAACCAATGACGCAGGATACCTCCGGCATGTACGGCAACAGTACGATCAGTCACTGTCAACCTCATCTTTTGTCCGTTATTGAACGAGGCACCTTGAAATCAATAATCTTCGGAAATGAAAGGGGATATCTTCGAACAGGTATAAAAGCATACATTCACGCTGTAAATAGGGATACTTGAACTCTGATTTTTCTAGCTCTTTCCACTAGTTAAGCCCTAACTGTTTAGTTTCCTTCGGCTAGACAGTTCTCATATGTTCCCAAGTGACTGACTTGAGCGTCGGAGGGTCCCTACCAGAGCATCCGGTCTATGGGGACTTTTCTTGCAGGAGTCCGGCGAGGAGGACATCCATTTCCCCAGCGCTTGAAGGAAGTAACTTAGCGTCATCAGATTGGCACGCCAGAAAGGGGGGGAGAAAGAGACAGACACCGAACCGGCAATCTGCAACTCCTCTCTCTCCAAGCTCTTGAGTCATGGTGACAACCCATGCAAAAGGGGGCTCTGTCAGTTGCGCTGGGGGGCAGCACTAAGGAGCTGATCCACTGGCGGTCGCCCCCTCAGCTCCCCCGGTCGGCATCCTGGCACCGCCGCATCCTCAAGACGCTGGACCTTTTGCTCCTCCGGTCGACGTCCCTGCGCCTCCTCCCCATCAGCTCCAGGAAGACCGGTTCGCCGCCCTAGCCATGCAAGACCAATCCTTGGCGGCGACGGTCCAAGGCCTGCAGTATCAGCAGGCGGCCCTGCGGCAGTCAAAGCCATTTCCATCGGTTCTGGGCGTGGTGCAACCCAGCCAGCATTCTTCCCGAAGGAGGTCACCGGTACCGAAAGCTCGCCACCATCATGCTTCGCCCAAGCCTTGTCACCGGGAGGCCTCTAAGAGACCCCGATCACCTTCTCGCCACGCCAGTGTTTCTCCCAGGCGGCAACATGGAAGGGAAGCGAAGCGCCCTCGCAGACATTGCCATCACTTTCCCTCGTCTTCAGAATCCTCAGGGGAAGGTTCTTTTAATGGCCGGATAGCCTGTCAGGCCGAGCGTCGACTCAATGAGTACAACCAGCGGTTGGAGGAACTCAGCCGCCGGATCACCCACCTGCCTGAGATGGATTACGACAACCGGCCTCCGCTGTCCCGCCGCATCATGGAAGAGCCCATCTCCACTCGGTTCCACCTTCCCCAGCTGGATCCGTATGATGGGACTACAGATCCCCTGGACCACCTAGAAAGCTACAAGGTACTCATGCATGTCCAGGGGGCCACTGATTCGCTCATGTGCATCGCCTTCCCTGCCACTCTGAAGAAGGCTGCCCGAGCCTGGTACTCTCGCCTGCCGCCGCAGAGTATCGATTCCTTCCGTCAGTTGGAAAGATCCTTTTTGGCCCATTTGGATGCCTGCCGGAAGATCCCAAGAGTAGCTGACAGCCTCTTCGCTGTCCAGCAGAAGAGCGGCAAGTCTTTGCGGGATTATGTCGCTCAGTTCAAGGAGGTGGCTCTGGAGGTTTACAATCTTGAAGATTCAGTGGCCACTTTGGCCTTGAAGCGAGGGCTCCGTCCGTCCCGCTTCGCGTATTCCCTGGATAAGAAGCCGCCTGGTTCTTACGCCAAACTTTTGATCCGGGCCCAGAAGTATATCCGCACCGACGAGGCTGATTCCTTCCGGCACGAGGCAAGTGGGAGCACCCTCAAGAAGCTGGCCCGCCCTGAGCCTGTTGAAGTTCGACCCCAGAAACCTGAACCTCCCCACCGACCAGACAATCGTCCTCGAGCTCCTACACAGAGAGATGGACCCTACACTCCACTGCTCACCCCTATATCGCACATCCTGCTCGAGATTGAGGGTGAGTCCTATCTTCAGCGCCCACCTCTGATGAACCCAAAGATTCCCTGCAACAAGAACCTCTACTGCCGATACCATCGAAACCATGGCCACGACATCGACGACTATCGCCAGCTGAAGAAGGCGATAGAGGATCTTATCCAGCATGGCCATCTAGGGAAGTTTGTTCGAAAGAACAACCCGGATACTCCTGGCTCGTCAGCGCCTCCGCCGTCGATGATCGACAACACTCCAACTGAGAAGACGGTGGCGATGATTTCTGGAGGGCAGGTGGCCCACCCAAGAGGCAGAGAGGGGGGGAGTTAGATTCTGTAATTCCTTTCTTTAAAGAGGACTTAGAGGGGGTGGTGAATAAAAACGATGATAGCGTCGTCGTATCCATGACGATAGCTAGGCATCTTGTAAAAAGGATTCTGGTTGATAGCGGAAGCTCGGTGGATGTTTTAAATTATGATGCTTTTGTCCGCATGAACCTGTCGCCCGACCTACTCCAGCTCGTCACCATGCCCCTGATGGGGTTCACTGGGGACTCCGTGAGAGTTGAGGGGGAGGTCACTCTTCCTGTCACGGCTGGCACGACCTTGCATCAAAGCACCGTCCTCATGAATTTTCTGGTGGTCCGAGTGCCCCTCGCCTATAACGCAATCCTCGGGAGACCTGGGCTCAATCTTTTGGATACTGTCATATCCACTAAACGACTCCTCGTAGGTTTCCTACCAGAGAGGGAGTCGGGGAGATATGGGGGGAGCAGAACCTGCTCCCACTTTGCTATCATACGGCCCCTAGTCCGCAGGAGGTGGCACCTGCACCTGCATCAGAGACATTGGACCCTTGGGACCTGGAGAGAAGAGGGAGCCGGCCGAGCGCCTACCACTTTGCTATCATACGGCCCCTAGTCCGTAGGAGGTGGCACCTGCACCTGCATCGGAGACACTGGACCCTCGGGACCTGGAAAGAAGGGGGAGCCGGCCGAGCGCCTGCTTGCTTTCCCCCTCGGAGAGGATCCAATGAAGACAATCCAGATTGGAGCCCTATTCCCAGAGGAGGCCCGGACCAACTCCTCACTTTCCTACGGGCTAATGCAGATGTCTTCGCCTGATCGGCATTCGACATGCCAGGCATTTCAGAGGAAGTGATCACCCACCAGCTCAACATCAGGCCAGAGTGCCGACCCATTAGGCAGAAAAAGAGGAGCTTCGCCCCTGATAGGCAAAAGGCCATGGATGAGGAGGTGCGAAAGCTGTTGGCAGCTGGTCACATCCGTGAGGTACACTACCCTGACTGGCTGGCGAATGTTGTGATGGTTCGCAAGGCCAGTGGGAGCTGGAGGATGTGCATGGACTTCACCGATCTCAATAAGGCATGCCCCAAAGACAGCTTCCCACTGCCCCAGATCGACCAGCTAGTGGATGCCACGTCCGGGCATGAAACTCTTAGCTTCATGGATGTCTTTTCGGGGTACAACCAGATTAGGATGAACCCGGCTGACGAAGAAGCCACCTCCTTTGTCACAGAAAAAGGGTTTTATTGTTACAAGGTAATATCATTTGGGTTGAAGAATATCGGAGCTACCTATTAGAGGTTAATGAATAAGGTCTTTGAGGACCAGATCGGGCGTAACATGGAGGTATACGTGGACGATATGCTAACCAAGACCTTCAACAACTTGCGCCAGTACCAAATGAGGCTAAATCCCTACAAGTGAACCTTTGGGGTGGCGGCAGGCAAGTTCCTTGGGTTTATGATAACCCAGCGGGGGATTGAAGCCAATCCTGATAAGATCCGAGCTATCTTTGATATGAGGCCCCCAGCTAATAAGAAGGAGGTGCAATGCCTAATCGGAAGGATGGCGGCCTTGAGTCGCTTCATGTCGAGATTGGCAGAAAGGTGCCTACCCTTCTTTAAGGCGCTGCGCAAGGTCAGCAGCTTCGAGTGGACAAAGGAGTGTCAGGATGCCTTTGAAGAGTTGAAGCAATTTCTATCCACTCCCCAGCTGTTGTCCAAGCCAGAGGGCAAGGAGGAGCTCTTCCTGTACCTCACAGCCTCCCAGAGGCCGTCAGTTCTGTGTTCGTGTGCATGGATGCCGACGGGGTGCAGAGGCCGGTCTGCTACACCAGTAAGGTACTTCATGATGCTGAGACAAGATACACTAGAACCGAGAAGATCATTTTTGCCCTGGTGGTCTCTGCCCAACGCTTCGACCCTACTTTCAGGCTCATCCTATCGTAGTGCTCACGGACCAACCTCTTCGGACCATCTTATCCCGTCCTGACACCTCTGGTCGGCTGGCCAAATGGGCAATCAAACTGAGTGAATTTGACCTATCTATTCGGCCAAGGTCAGCCATGAAGTCTCAGGTGTTAGCTGATTTCTTGGTCGAGTGTACTTGAACTGAGGAACGTATGGAGGAATCACGTCCGGAGGAACGTATGGGCTCCTCCTCAGCCGAGGAGGCAGAAAAGGAAGACTGGATCTTGCACGTGGATAGAGCAGCAAATTCTCAGGGAAGCGGAGCCGGGTTCATCCTTGCGAGCCCCGAAGGGGAGGTGGTGGAGTATGCCCTTCGGTTTCACTTCTCGGCCACTAATAACCAAGCAGAATATGAGGCCCTGTTGGCGGGAATGAGGTTGGCTAAGGAGCTCGGTGCAGGGCATCTGAGAGCCTTCACGGACTTCCAGCTTATTTCTGGGCAAGTTGCTGGAGAATACGAAGCCAGAGACCTGACCATGTCCCGTTACTTGAGTAAGGTGCAGCTCCAAGCCTCTCGGTTCTTTTACTTTCTTATCAGCTACATTCCCCGGACGGAGAATGCCAGGGCCGACGCGTTATCCCGTTTGGCCACCTCGGCCGACGAGACACTGGGAAGAACGTATATGGAGCACTTGCAGACCCAAGCATTGAAGCTGTGGAAAAGGCACTGCCGGTTGCGCAAGGGCCCTCTTGGATGGATGCCTATGCACGATATTTGACCGACGACACCCTCCCTAAGGACCTCGCGGAGGCCAGACTGCTCAAGCGGCAGGCCCCAAGGTTCCTTATAATGGACGGGAGGCTCTATCGAAGGTCATTTTCGTACCCGGTCCTCAAGTGCATAGGGCCAGCAGAAGCAGACTACATCTTGCAGGAAATCCATGAAGGCATCTGCGGGAGTCATATAGGGGGCAGAGCCCTAGCTTACAAGGCCCTACGACAGGGGTACTACTGGCTGACCATGAAGGAGGACGCGATCGAGATTGTTAAGAAGTGTGATAGCTGCCAGCGCCATGCCAATATTCAGCGACAGCCGACGTCTCAGCTGACTCCCTTGGTGGCACCTTGGCCCTTCGCCCAGTGGGGTATGGATATCTTGGGACCATTCCCCCCGGCCTCCGGACAGCGCAAGTTCCTCCTAGTGGCCGTTGATCACTTCACCAAGTGGATTGAAGCCGAAGCCCTTGCTAAAATTACTGAAAGCAAGGTGAGATCCTTCTTTTGGAAGTCTATCATATGCTGGTTCGGGCTACCCCATACTCTGGTCACCGACAACGGCCTGCAGTTCGATAACGCGCCCTTCTGAGGGTTCTGCACCGAACTCGGCATCCACCAAAGATTCACTTCCATCGGACACCCCCAGACCAATAGAGCGGCCGAAGTGACCAATCGCATCATTTTCCAAGGACTAAGAGCCCGACTAGATGATTGCAAGGGGCGCTGGGTGGAGGAGCTCCATAATGTGCTATGGGCCTACCATACAACGCCACGAGCCCCCACTGGAGAAACTCCGTTCAACCTGGTCTTTGGGTCCGAAGCTGTCATTCCGGTGGAGATAGGCTCCCCGAGTCCTCGAGTGGAGTCGTATAATGAGGAAGACAACTCGGACCGGCTGCGTGCCAACCTCGACCTGATGGAGGAGGTGCGAAATCGAGCGCGACTACAGATGGCGGTCTACCGACAACGAGCTGCCAGGTACTACAACGCCTGTGTGCGTCCCAAGACTTTCTTGCCGGGAGACTTGGTCCTTCGACAAGATGAAGTCTCAAAGCCGACGGAAGGAGGCAAGCTAGCTCCGAATTGGGAGGGGCCCTACCAGATCACCGAGACACTTCGTCACGGGGCATATAAGATCGAAGAACTGGATGGGAGGCCGCTCCCACGGACATGGAACGCCGACAACCTTCATTGATACTATTAGTAGTACATTTTCTTCCGGCATTAAATACCATGCTAGTATCCCTGTGGGTTTTTCACCCTTCACTGCTCATCAATGAACTTAACTTCTAGTCTCTTAGTTTTTCCACAAAGCTCAGTGTACCACCGGCAGAGTGATGTATCATCAGCTCTCAGCAACTTAAGCCCGATCCCAGTCGGCACAAAAGCCCTAGGCCAGCCAGGCACAAAGCCCGACCCCGGTCGGCACAAAAGCCCTAGGCCATCTAGGCACAAAGCCCGACCCCCGTCGGCACTTAAAGCCCTGGGCCAGCCAGGCACAAAGCCCAACCCCGGTCGGCACAAAAGCCCTGGACCAGCCAGGCACAAAGCCCGACCCCAGTCGGCACAAAAGCCCTGGGCCAGCCAGGCACAAAGCCCGACCCCGGTCGGCACAAAAGCCCTGGGCCAGCTAGGCACAAAGCCCGACCCCCGTCGGCACTTAAAGCCCTGGCTAGCCAGGCACAAAGCCCGACCCCGGTCGGCACAAAAGCCCTGGGCTAGCCAGGCACAAAGCCTGACCCGGTCGGCACAAAAGTCCTGGGCCAGCCAGGCATAAAGCCCGACCCAGTCGGCACAAAAGCCCTGGGCCAGCCAGGCACAAAGGCCGACCCCCGTCAGCACTTAAAGCCCTGGGCCAGCCAGGCACAAAGCCCGACCCCGGTCGGCACAAAATCCCTGGGCCAGCCAGACACAAAGCCCGACCCCGGTCGGCACAAAAGCCCTGGGCTAGCCAGGCACAAAGCCCGACCCCGGTCGGCACAAAAGCCCTGGGCCAGCAATGCACAAAGCCCGACCCCGTCGGCACTTAAAGCCCTAGGCCAGCCAGGCACAAAGCCCGACATACCCTCGGCAAGCCGGAGCGTCATCAGTCCTCAAGAGCCCATCAGCCTCGACCTCTTGAGTCCAATGCCTCAACCCCAGGAAGCCCATCCTTCTTGGCCCTAAGGTTCGGTCCTATCTGGCCAAGTCAAAGCGGTTCGCGAATGAATTAAAGGTTACCCCTCGGCGTTGATGAAGCCCCGAGAGGTCGCACATCATTAACCAATGAATTTGGGGTAGAGATTGCAGATGGACAAAGACAATTCATCCTGAGGGAAAGTTGCGAGCTCGTCATCGGATGAAGCCAACTTCGAGAGACGCTCTGGTTCGACCTCTAGAGCTTGAGGAAAGTTTAAGTCTCGAGCGACTTTCTCTTTCCCATGCTGAAATCCTTGAAAAAATGCCCCCGCCGAAGCTTCCGCAGTTCGTCTGTAAAGTGCTCGGACGCCTTGAATTCTTCTATGACCCTGGCGGTCCTGGCCGCGATGGCTGCTTCCACTTCGGCGGCTCGAACTCCCTACTCTACGGCGAGAGCTGCCGCTGTTGCCCTCTCGGCCTCCTGGGCACGACTTGCCTCCTCTACAGCTTTATCAGCTCTCTCCTTCGCTGCCCTTGCCCTCTCCTCCGCCGACCTTGCCCTCTCCTCCTCCGACCTTGCTCTCTCCTCGGCCTCGATCGCCCGATTCTCAATTGTTTGGATGGCCGATGTCAATTCAGAGATGTGCAGGTCTCTTGCTGCAATGGTGTTTTCGGCGTCCGCCATCTGGCGGAGTGCCGCCCGCAGGTGGTTGGCCTCAGCCTCCGCTCGGCTCTCGGCAACCCTTATCTCATTGGCCCGAGCGGTTCTGGCCGACTCCAGGGCCCCCTTGGCTGCCTCTGCACGATTACGTGCTTCCTCTGCCTCCTTTTGGGCCTCTAGCAGAAGGGTCTTCCCTCTGTGAATGACCTCCCTTGTAGCCCTTAGGGAGTTCGCAAGATGCGTGCAGGTTCCATGTCAAAAAAAAAGGGGGGGGGGAGAGAGAAGAAGAAAAAAAAAAAGAGAAATATGGAGGCAAAGGGTTGTAGGACAACTTACTCTGACGAGGCCCGCGTAGGACTCTCGTAGAATGTAGCCGCCTTCAAGTGGCTAAGCTCCTACAGGACCTCAGGCATGAAGACTGGCGAGAGGACCCACTCTGCCTAGCGCCCATCGTTCAGAATGGAGTCCTGAGGCGGCCCTGGTCTGGCTCCATTCCCTTCGGCTGCCTCGACGTTACCAGACTCGGCACGCGGGCTACTCATTGGCGTCTGCTCGGGGGTGGGCTTGCTGCCCCTAACGGCCCCTCGCCCCAGCTCCTGGCTGCTCGGGGAGGGTCGGTCCGCTGGGAGCAAAGAGCTCCTCCACCATCGCTGGCTCCTCTGCTACCGCCGGCTCCTCTGCAACCGGCTCCTTCGTTGGTACCCTCTCGGTCACCGCCCTTTTGGCGGGGGGGTGTCGACTGTGAGGTCAATCTCCGGAGCGACCGAAGGCTCTTGCGGTGCCGATGGCTTGGGCACCTGCACCGTCGGGCGTTTTGGAGCCGGTGCTCGCCGGTCTTCACTTGGTCCTTCCCGGGCCCTCTTCTTGGCGACGGTCCTCAGGAGTTTCTGAGTCGGGACCTTCATGGCTGTACGCTTCGGTCAGGGTCGGTAAAAAAAAAAACGACAAAACCGGAAGATTTTGGCTAAGTGTAAAGGAGACTTACTGCGGTGGGAAATGAGACCCGCCGACTGGTGGTTCTCCTCCGTCAAGAGTAGGGTGTACCGAGGGATGTCGGTAGCCAACAGCCGCCCTAACGCTTCCTTGTCTCCGGGGTGGATAGTGG
>UESW01001466.1:233592-277349 GCA_900491605.1 Calamus simplicifolius
AAAGAGAGATAGAGAGAGAAAATATATCACGGCAAACACAAGATAATTTTATAGTGGTTCGGTGCAACCAACACCTACGTCCACTCCCAAGATTCACTTGGGTCCACACTATAATCTCTCTAGATTACAGCCGAGTTGTTTTCCAAGCTCACAACTCAAACTTGTTGTTTTACCGGGTGCACAACGAACCCAGCTGGTTTTAACTCGGGCTTACCAGCACAAAACCCTACACGTTGTTTTTCACGGGCTCACAACTAACCCAACACAAGCACTCCGGCTTGCAACGAGGTATACCAACCTCCACTGATTCAATCCACTGATTGAATCAGCAAACAAATAGAATAAAGTGTTTGGATAATGAAATGCTCCCCTTGAGCAAATATACAAATGAAGTACAAAATAAAAGGTTAGAAAAGCCTGATAGTATTGCAGATGGTAGTGGCTTGGGCTTTCTTCCTTCTTCTCTTTAACTCCTCTTAAGTGTTGAATCACGCCTCAGCAAGATTCTTGACCGTTGAAGACTTTGGAGTTGAGATGAAGCTTTTTCTCCTTTTGAAAATCCTCCGATTTGACCTTTGAAATGCTTTGGATTTTCTTTTGACTCTTGTGGATTGATGAGAAGGAGCAGACGAAACTTCCTCTTGGATTTCACTCCTTTTGAATCACTCTCCTTTGAGCTAGATGATTTTTCCAATATGCTCTGTTTTTCCCTCTTTTCAAAGATATTCTTTTCTCTCTTTTTGATTTTCTCTCTTTTTGATTTGAAAAGAGCTCCTCTATTTATAGAATCTGCAAAAATATATCCGTTAGAGACAAGGAAAAATAGCCGTTATTTAAAAATCTTACCGTTGGGGCTGATGTGTCATCGTTAAAAATCGCGCCCAGATTTGCTGGAGTCGACTCATGCTTTTCCCGAGTCGGCTCGAGCTCGTCTTACCAAAAATAGAAAATTTTAAAGGTTAGGGGTCGACTCGCGAAAACTAAAGTGTCGACTCCTGAAAGTCGGGAGTCGACTCGGGGAGTCGACTCGAGAAGTGCTCAAAAAACATCTTCTGGTGTCTGAGCGGAGTCGGCTCGCACAGTCCAGGAGTCGGCTCGCTCAGGGGTCGACTCTTGAAAACCAAGGGTCGACTCGAGAAAATCAGCACTGGCGGAGTCGACTCGGAAACTCAGGAGTCGGCTCCGGAACGATACAAAAATCAGAAAACTTTTCTGATTGACATTAAAATCGTCCAGATTCATTTAAAATCATGTTTTGACTTGAATACATTAAATATGACATTTAGAATGATTCAAGACATGTTTCAAAATTCATGATTGAATTATAATGTGTAAAAATTCTTTTTGAAATTTTAAGCATAGAGCTTGAAACTCCTTTTTCTAAAGATTCAAAAATTAAATTAACCTTGATAGCATTCCATTCAATTTGAATAAGCTCAAGGTTTTTGATAAATAAACTCATTACATCCTTTAATACTCAATGGCTTTTGGTAATCATCAAAATCAATAAAGTTGGGGCAATTATGTTTCAATAATTTCTCAACAATCTCCCCCTTTTTGATGATGACAAAAACATTGAGTTATGCATGATGATTAAAAAAATTTTGATTTCAATATTGTGTTAGGCTCCCCCTCAATGAGGTAGCTCCCCCTATGAACCTTAATTTTATAAATCATTCAAAATTTTTCTCACTTAAGTTTATGAAATTCAATTTATCTCTTTTATGAACATTATATAAAATCTCTCCCCCTTTTTTGTTATCAACAAAAAGGTTAGAAGAATCAATAACATTCATTCATTGAAATAAGGAAATATTCAGAATTCATTTCAATTAAATAGTCTAATAACATCAAATGTTCTACATTGACTTCAAAATGAAAGCATAAAAAAACTTCAGTACAAAACAAATTGAACATCAAAAAGAATTCATAAAATTAAAAATTTCTCTACAATTCTATTAGATGATCAACAATTTTCATTCCTTCACATTGAAGTTTACATATCTTGAGTTTTCATCAACAAAGGTGCACGCACTCTGAATTTTGTCTTGAAGCTCTGCGTTGCACTTGGGATATGTCTCTCCATCTCCACATATATCCTTAAGTTCTTCAAAATATTCTTTAAGTCACCACTTAAGGATGCCGATGAACTGAGAGTGGACTCAATCTTTGAGATACGATCATCAAGAGAATAAAGAGTCTCTCTCAAATGCATAAATTTTTCTCAAAATCAGTTTTAAGCTTTTTCAGATTGATCTTCAAGTAAGATTAAGTTGCTAACTGTTGATCTGAAAAACTAGCAGAAGATGAAGCTGACAAAAGTTGGACTGGGGCTGGAGCAGAGCAGAAATCAAAGGGCTCGGAGGTGCAGGCGAAGGATGTCTAACAGAGGGTCCTGCAGCCTCAGTATCTGTAGCTCTATCTTCTGTCACTCCTTTCTTTCCCATTTACCATTTTTTTGATAAATCCCATCCGATGAATTGTTGCCAAAGATAAAAATCAGTATGTCTTAGATTCTTCATAGGCTCACTATCAGAAACACAACCCTTGGCTTCGAAATAATTTGTAAGGATCATGCCATAGGGCAGACTTGATTTCTTTTCCCTCCACAATCTGCTATGTACCATAGAATCATGGAAGATTGATAGGCTTGCCTGAAACACAGCATCCATACAAAGATATCTCTCTCAAACATAGTCAAATCTACCAGTCTTAGGAAAGAGAATCCTACTGCAGATATTGTGTAGTAATCTTAACTCCAAAGAAAGCTGATTAGCAAATACTTCTTCAAATCCTCAAAATTTCTGTTAAAGTGAGGGCGGGTCTATCTTCAGAAGAAAAGGTGGAGGTCCAGACAAGGGTAATTCCAACAATCTAGAAGAATAGAGGAGTGATGTTCAGACTCCTCTACATTGCTAATAAGCCATGGTCTCCTCTAGACAAATTCTTGTAAAATTCTTTAACCAAGAGGGATAGTCGGGCACTCTAGAGAACAATTTCTCAAACCCATCTCGATTAGCTGTCTCCCAACTAGAAAGCCCTCATTCTCAAATAATTCAAAATCCACCTTCCTTCCAGTAGTAATGATCCTACCGCTAGACGATCTACCTGAAGAGTAGGAGCTGGAGCAGGAGTCAGAGAAGGAGTAGAGGATGAATCCGAGACGGCTCGCGGACGGGTCGTCGCACGGTCCGCTTCCTCTTCACCGGCGCCACGCTAGCTCCTCGGGTTTTGGGTGCCATTGATCTTGAAGGATTTAATCAGGGTTTTTGAGGTTTGGAGGGTTTTGGGAAATTGGAGAGGATTTGGAAAGATTTGGAAGAATGAACGTGGGGTCGACTCGTGCCCTAAATAATCGATGGGACCACGTCGAGTCGACTCGCGCAAAGCGTGGAGTCGGCTCGCGACAGTCACAGAGCACAGACACGATCTCGAGTCGACTCGCTCAGAGAGGGGTCGACTCCTGAGTTTCAGCAGAAACTCGAGTCGACTCCGATACGCATCGAGTCGGCTCCGAGACCATTTCAGAGAAAAAATGAAAATTCTGAAATGTGTCCGGAATTTGATCTTTGATATGATTAAAAATCATGGATTTGAGTGATCAAATTGATATGAGTTCTAGATAAAATTTCCTTAAGATTTTGAGATTTGAAAGAATCTAGATAATTTCCTTAGGGTTTCAAAATTATTCAAAAGGATCACAAATACCTAACTCTCCTCTAAGATAACAGAATCTCTCTTCATTTAAAGGTTTAGTGAATATGTCAGCTAATTGTTCTTCAGTGTTAACATAATCAAGACATATTTCATTATTGCTACATGTTCTCTTATAAAATGATATCTGATTTCTATGTGTTTAGTTCTTGAATGTTGAATTGGATTCTTTGTTAATTAATTGCGCTAGTGTTATCACATCTTATGGGTGTTTTATCAAGTGTGATACCATAGTCTTCAAGTTGTCGCTTAATCCATAGGATTTGCGCACAGCAACTTCCAGCTGCTACATATTCAGCTTCAGTAGTTGATAATGCAACTGAATTTTGCTTTTTGCTAAACCATGTGATTAAGTTACTTCCTAAGAAATGGCATGCACCACTTGTGCTTTTTCTATCTAATTTACATCCAGCATAATCAGAATCTGAATATGCAATTAGATTTAATGTGGAGTCTCTAGAATACCATAAACCTACATTTTTGTTCCACTTACATATCTTAGTATTCTTTTAACAGCTATTAAATGTGATTCTTTAGGTTCAGATTGAAATCTAGCACATAAACATACTGAAAACATAATGTCTGGTCTACTTGCTGTTAAATAAAGAAGGGATCCGATTATACCTCGATAATACTTTTGATCAACCTTTTTACCTTCTTCATCTTTGTCCAGCTTGCATGAAGGACTCATTGGAGTTCCGAGGGGTTTCATTGATTCCATACCAAACTTTTTGAGTAGTTCTCTTGTGTATTTGGTTTGGTTGATAAAGATTCCCTCTTTGCTTTGTTTGATCTGGAGTCCAAGGAAGAAGTTGAGTTCTCCCATCATGCTCATCTCGAATTCTCCCTGCATCAACTTTGCAAATTCTTGACAAAGAGAATCGTTAGTAGCACCAAAAATAATGTCATCTACGTATATTTGTACTACAAGTAAATCTTTACTTTTTCTTTTCAAAAACAAAGTTTTATCAACATTTCCTCTTGTAAAATCATTTTCTATTAAGAATTTACTTAACCTATCATACCAAGCTCTAGGTGCTTGTTTCAAACCATATAAAGCTTTGTGCAATTTAAAAACGTGATTTGAAAACTCGTGATCTTCAAAACCTGGTGGTTGTTCTACATAAACTTCTTCATTATAAATCCATTTAAAAATGCGCTTTTTACATCCATTTGAAATAAGTTAAAATTCATATGACATGCAAATGCAAGTAATAGCCTAATGGCTTCTAATCTAGCTACAGGTGCAAAGGTTTCATCAAAATCAATACCTTCCTCTTGATTATATCCTTTAGCAACCAATCTAGCTTTGTTTCTAATTACAATGCCATTTTCATCTAGTTTATTTCTAAACCCATTTTGATCCTATTACTGAATGATTTTTAGGTCTTTCAACTAAAGTCCAAACATTATTTCTTGTAAATTGATTTAGTTCTTCTTGCATTGCTAACATCCAATTATTATCTTTTTCAGCTTCTTCTATAGTTTTAGGTTCAATTTGTGATACAAATGCAAGATGATTACTAATATTTCTCATGTATGATCTAGTTCTTATTCCTTGAGATGGATCGCCTATAATCAATTCCTTGGGATGACTATGAGCATATCTCCAGTCTCTTGGAAGATCTATATCATTATGATCAATATTGACATCATCGTCCTTATGTGAATCATCATCTTTAGCTTCTTGCTCATGATCAGAAGATACTTCAATATTAAGTTTTTCAAGATCTTTTTCAATTATGTTTGTATCTTCCTCATCATCAAGCTTTTCAGAACTAGATGCTAAAGACTCATCGAAAACTATATGAATGGATTCTTCAACTACTAAGGTTTTCTTGTTAAATACTCTATAAGCTTTACTAGTTGTTGAATATCCTAAAAAATTCCTTCATCAGATTTAGCATCAAATTTTCCTAATTGTTTTTACCATTATTATGAATGAAACATTTACATCCAAATGCATGAAAGTATTTTATATTTGGTTTTCTTTCATTCCATAATTCATAAGGTGTTTTCTTTAAGATTGGTCTTATTAAGGCTCTATTTAAGATGTAACATGCTGTGTTAATTGCTTCCGCCCAAAAATACTTTGGTAAGTTGCTTTCGCATAGCATGGTACGGGCCATGTCTTCTAGAGTCCTATTTTTCCTTTCAACTACACCATTTTGCTGTGGAGTCCTAGGGGCTGAAAAATTATGATTAATTCCATTTTCAGAACAAACTTTCAAATAAGTGATTTTCAAATTCTGTTCCATGATCACTTCTTAGAGATACTATAGTAGTGTTTTTCTCATTTGTGACTTTCTTGAAGAATTTCAGGAATATTGAGAAAGTCTCATCTTTGTGAGCTAAAAACATTACCCAAGTATATCTAGAATAATCATCTACAATCACTAGACCATATTTCTTTCCTCCTAGACTTGTGGTTCTAGTTGGTCCGAAAAGATCCATGTGAAGTAGCTCTAGTGCCCTAGAAGTTGAAACAATGTTTTTAGATTTGAAAGAACTTCTAGTTTGTTTTCCAAATTGACATGCATCACATATTTTATTATTTTCAAAATCTAGTTTAGGTAATCCTTTAACTAAATCCATTTTAATTAGTTTTGAAATAAGGTGTGTGCTTGCATGACCTAATCTACGATGCCACAACCAACTAATTTCATTTATGTTAGCATTGTCAGCAATTAAGCAATGATCACTCAAAGATAATTTTTCTAATCAACTAAGTAAACATTGCCATGTCTATAACCAGTAAATACAATGCTATCATCAATAGAATTAGTTACAGTGCATACAGAAGATTTAAATGAAACATTAAAGTTTTTATCACATAATTGACTTATACTTATTAGATTATGCTTCAAACCATCAACATAAAGTACATTATCAATAAATGTAGATGGAGTTATACGACTTTACCAAGGCCCATGATTTGACCTTTACCGTTATCGCCAAACGTAACAACTCCACCTTTCTTTTCTTCTAGGGTGATGAATTCATCTTTGTCACCCGTCATATGTCTTGAGCAGCCACTATCAAGGTACCACTTTTTCTTTGATCTTTTGGCTACAAGACATTCCTGCAATATAATAAACTTTATGTTTAGGTACCCAAGCTTTCTTGGGTCCTTCATGGTTAGCAGCAACAAAAATTGTTCCTTTCGGAACCCATATTTTCTTAGCTTTAACATTTAACTTGTTGTTATTATTTAACGTTTTGCATTCAAATGATTTATGACCTTTTTCATTACATTTGAAACAAGTTATATTACTTTGGTTGGCTTTTATAAAAATATTCTTTAAGATTTTTGTTTCCTTAATGTGTTATATCCTAAACCTGCTTTGTCAAAAACAGCTTTTTGACTATCTAAGATCATGTTAAGTTTAGTTGAACTTAAAGTGAATTTCTCAACAATGTCTTTATATTTTTTAACATCTTTCTTAAGAGAGTCATTTTCTTTAACTTGCTGTTCTTTTCTAAAGCTAAAGTTTCTAATTGATCTTTTAAATCTTTTGTTGAGTTTTTAGTTTCAGATTTTAACAAATCTATTTCTTGATTAAGATTATCTCTTTCTTTGCTAAGTTCTTCTTTTTCATTAGTTAAGTTCTTAACTTCTAAAGCTAATTCATTTTTACTTTTAGCTAAGCTAATATTGTCATTTTTCAAAAACTTATACTTCTTTTTCAAGATTTAAAATCAATCATAAGTTCATTGAAAGCCTCAAACATTTCATCAAATGTAAATTCATCATTTGAGTTTTCAGAACTTACCTCATTGTCGTTGTCGTCGTCGTTGGCCATGAAGCAGATATTAGCAACTTCTTTTTGTTCTTCTTCTTCGGAGAAGATTCTATCAGTCCAGTTGCCATGTATGCTTTTTCTTTTTCTTGTAGGCCTTCTTCAGTAAAGGACAGTCATACTAAAATGCCCTGGCTTTTTACATTCATAGCATACTAAGGGCTCTTTTTCTTTTTCTTTTCCTTTCCTTTTTCTTATCCTTTTCTCCTTCCATCTTGCTCCAAATTTCTTTTTATGGAAGGGCCTTTTCTCATAAATTTCTGAATTTTTTGCAAGAGAGCAGTTTCCTCATCATCATCATCATTACTTTCACTGCTGCTCTCTTCCTTTTCTGCAGTCTTGAGGGCAAGGTCTTCTTCTTTTTTTCATCCTCATTGACATGCTGTTTCATTGAAGCTCATGAGTCATTAAGCGAACCAAGAAGCTCCTCCAAAGGTAGGATGTTCAGATCTTTGGCTTCTTGTATGGCGGTCACCTTGGCTTCCCAGTCCTTGGAAGTGACCTAAGATTTTGCGAACAAGCTCAGAATTAGTATAAATTTCCAAGACTTTTCAAACCATTCACAATATCAGTAAATCTAGTGAACATGCATGTGATGGTTTCAGTTTGTTCCATAGTAAATAATTCATATTTATGAACCAAAATATTTATCTTTGATTCTTTTACTTGGTTTGTTCCTTCATGAGTTATTTCCAACCTATCCCAAATTTCTTTTGCGGAATTACAAGTTGAGATTCGGTTGAATTCATTTGAGTCTAAGGAACAATATAAAATATTAATGGCCTTAGCATTTAGTTGTGCCATTCTCCTATCATTATCATTCCAATCCCTTTCGGGTTTAGGAACAATAGTGCCATCAATAAGGTGTGTGGGTGTACTAGGTCCATTTATTATTACTCCCCACAATTCATAGTCCGAAGCTTGAATGAATATTCTCATTCTAGCTTTCCAATATGAATAGTTGGTTCCATTAAATAAAGGAGGTCGATTCGTAGAATGACCTTCAGCAAAACTTGAACCAATTTGTGTTGCCATATGGATCTTTAGCCCTTGATCGTGAGATCAAATTCTAAATGAGCACTTGCTCTGATACCAATTGTTGGCCCAGATGGCAACCCAAGAGGGGGGGGGGTGAATTGGGTTCTTAAAAATTTAAGACTTTTTAGAAGATTTAAACTGATTTGCTCAAGATGTGCAAGTGAGTGAAATTAACTAATAAGCAATGCACAAGCAATTAATAAAGAGAGATAGAGAGAGAAAATATAGCACGGCAAACACAAGATAATTTTATAGTGGTTCGGTGCAACCAACACCTACGTCCACTCCCAAGATTCACTTGGGTCCACACTATAATCTCTCTAGATTACAGCCGAGTTGTTTTCCAAGCTCACAACTCAAACTTGTTGTTTTACCGGGTGCACAACGAACCCAGCTGGTTTTAACTCGGGCTTACCAGCACAAAACCCTACACGTTGTTTTTCACGGGCTCACAACTAACCCAACACAAGCACTCCGGCTTGCAACGAGGTATACCAACCTCCACTGATTCAATCCACTGATTGAATCAGCAAACAATTAGAATAAAGTGTTTGGATAATGAAATGCTCCCCTTGAGCAAATATACAAATGAAGTACAAAATAAAAAGGTTAGAAAAGCCTGATAGTATTGCAGATGGTAGTGGCTTGGGCTTTCTTCCTTCTTCTCTTTAACTCCTCTTAAGTGTTGAATCACGCCTCAGCAAGATTCTTGACCGTTGAAGACTTTGGAGTTGAGATGAAGCTTTTTCTCTTTTGAAAATCCTCCGATTTGACCTTTGAAATGCTTGTGGATTTTCTTTTGACTTGTGGATTGATGAGAAGGAGCAGACGAAACTTCCTCTTGGATTTCACTCCTTTTGAATCACTCTCTTTGAGCTAGATGATTTTTCCAATATGCTCTGTTTTTCCCTCTTTTCAAAGATATTCTTTTCTCTCTTTTTGATTTTCTCTTTTTTGATTTGAAAAGAGCTCCTCTATTTATAGAATCTGCAAAAATATATCCGTTAGAGACAAGGAAAAATAGCCGTTATTTAAAAATCTTACCGTTGGGGCTGATGTGTCATCGTTAAAAATCGCGCCCAGATTTGCTGGAGTCGACTCATGCTTTTCCCGAGTCGGCTCGAGCTCGTCTTACCAAAAATAGAAAATTTTAAGGTTAGGGGTCGACTCGCGAAAACTAAAGTGTCGGCTCCTGAAAGTCGGGAGTCGACTCGAGGAAAATGGGGAGTCGACTCGAGAAGTGCTCAAAAAACATCTTCTGGTGTCTGAGCGGAGTCGGCTCGCACAGTCCAGGAGTCGGCTCGCAAGGATCAGGGGTCGACTCTTGAAAACCAAGGGTCGACTCGAGAAATCAGACTTTGAGGAGTCGACTCGGAAACCCTTGAGTCGGCTCGGGACCGATACAAAAATCAGAAAAATTTCTGATTGACTTTAAACTTGTCCCAATTAAATTTAAAATATAAATTTGACTTGAATACATAAATATGACATTTAGCATGGATTCAAGACATGTTTCAAGAATTCATCGATTGAATTATAATGTGTAAAAATTCCTTTTGAAATCTTTTAAGCATAGAGTTTGAAACTCCTTTTTCTAATTGATTCAAAACTCATTTAATATAACCATTGATAGTTCATTCCTTTCAATTTGAATAAGCTCAATTTTTGATAGATAAACACATTGTATTCTTTAAGGTACTCATGGCTTTTGGAAATCATCAAAATCAATAAAGTTGGGGCAATTATGTTTCAATAATTTCTCAACATTTCGCAACTACATAGGGTCGGCTATATGAATATACTTTCTTCACTCTGTTTTATTCACGATTAAGTCGATATTTAAATTATAAATATTATATCTTTTTTAATTATTTCTATTCATGTTAGTTTAGGTCTACCTCTACTTTTATCCTTACCATGGGTTATTAAAAGATTACTCTTTCTAACAGGAGCATCTAAAGGTTTTCGTTGTATATGTCCAAACTATCATAATCTATTTTTTCTCATTTATCTTTAATTGGAGCTACTTCTATCATTTCTTTTATATATTTATTTTTAATTTTATCTTTTAAAGTTTTACCACATATCCATCTTAACATGCACATTTCTGTTACACTTAATTATTCACATGTTGTTTCAGTATTGCCGAACACTCTATTCCATATAGTATAGTTGGCCTAATAATGGTTTTATAGAATTTTTCTTTCAATTTTAATTGGATGCGCCGATTATACAATACTCTCGAAGCACTCCTTCACTTAATCCATCATGCTTTAACTCTATGATTCACATCTTCACCTATTTCACCTTCTTACTGAATAATTGATCCCAAATATTTAAAATTTTTACTTCTTGATATCTCTTGGCTTGCAATCTTTACTGTTTCTTCATTTATATTTCTGCTCCCACTAAAATTGTATTTCACGTATTCAGTTTTAGTTCTACTAATTTTAAAATCTTTAGATTCTAAACTCTCCCTCTAAATCTCTAGCTTAGCATTTACTCTAGATTTAGTTTCATCAATCAACATTATATCATCTGCAAATAACATACACCATGGGATATTATTTTAAATATGTTTGATCAATTCATCAATAATAAACACAAAAAGATACGAACTTAAGGCAGATCCTTGATGTAAACCTATAGTAATAGAAAACTCACTAGTTTTTTCTATTATTATTTTAACAATAGCTATTGCTCTATCATACATTTTTTATCAATTCTATATGCCTTTTGGTAATTCCTTTTTTTTTCTAAAACCCACCATATTATTTCTTTAGTTACTCTATTATATGCTTTCTCTAAATCAATAAAGACCATATGAAGGTCATTTTTTTCTTTTTTCTATACCTCTCCATTAATATTCTTAATAAATAAATAGCTTTCATGGTCGATCTTTCAAGCATAAATTCAAATTGATTATTTGACACCAAAGTTTTAGCTTTTATTTAATTTTCTATTACTCACTTCCATAATTTTATTGTATGACTCATCAGCTTAATTTCTCTATAATTTATACAGTTTTGAATATCTTCTTTATTTTTGTATATGGGTATTAATATGCTTTGTCTTCAATCATCCCGCATTCTTTTACTTTCTACAATCTTGTTAAATAACTGTTAACCACATGACTCCAATTTCTCTTAAGCCTTTTCAAACCTCAATAGAGATCGCATCTGGCCCTAGTGCCTTTGTATTTTTTATTTTACTCAAAGTCTTTTTAATCTCAACATGCTAAATCTAAAAAAAAATATTATTATTTATTACTCTAGATTATCACATTCTTTTACCCTTAAATTTATTAAATTATTTTATTTAATATTTTTTTAAAATAATTTTTTCATCATTCTCTTATCTCTTCGCCTTTCACTAAGATTCTTTCATCTTTATCCTTAATACATTTAATATAGTCTAAATTTTTTATTTTTTTTTTAATTTTACTATTATATATATAGTTTTTTTACCTTCTTTCGTATCTAGTCTATTATATAATTCATCATAGGCTTTAAGTTTGGTATTATTTACCGTCTTTTTAGCTTCTTTCTTAGCATCTCTATATTTTGAAGACTTTCTTCATCTCTAGCCTCTTACCAAATTTTATAGTTTATCCTTTTAATCTTAATGACAGCTTAAACTTTCTCGTTCTACTACCAAATTCCTTTCCTACTAGTCCTACTCTTTAAGGGATATACTTGGTTAATGCCCTACTTATGAAAATTATATACTGATGACACCCAAAACCTTGAGGGTTATACCTTGATTAATATCTTTCCCATGAGAGTGAAACGTTGGTGATATGACTTCAGCATAGTAGGATTAGATGACATGACATAATGAGAGCTAAAAATATAAAAAATATAAATTATTTATTTTAATTAATGAATTATACCTGTACAATGATATTATATTATATTTTAGATGACTAATCATTGTTTATTGAGTTGTGAAGTTAATTATATTTTATCTTTTTTAAAAAAAATTTGCTTAGTAATTGCATAAGAATACTATTTGGAGAATATTTAGATGTGTGAGAAGAATAAACAATTATTACTAATTAATTTTTAAGACTTAGTGTTTTAAAATAATGGTTTTGTAACTGAATATTTATTTATATTTGCTTAAGAAACTTTTAAATTTGATGATTAGAACCTTATATTGGATTTGTGATATTATATGAGATGCCTTGCATATTTGTAAGGAACTCTTTATAAGTATACAACAATTTTTGTAACTCCTTGCTCGGACCTTAGATTCAGGATAACTTAAGTGGTATCTAGAGGTAGGCAATGGGCCGTGTCGCCCATGGCACGGCACGGCCCAGGCCCACATGAGCCGTGCCAGGTACGGCTCCATACTGCTATAGTACCGGGCCGTGCCGGCACGGCCCCATGAACCGTGCCGTGCCGGACGCAAAATTTTTTTTCTGTTGTCCCAGCACGGCACGGCCCATGACGGGCCGGGGCTGGCCCGCCGTGCCATGCTGGCACGGCCCACCTGGCACGGCCCAGGTGGGCCTAAGCCGTGCTGGCCCAGGTGGGCCATGCCTGGCATAGACCCTTACCATTTATTAAAAAATTATTAGGAATAAATTTTTTTATTAATATAAAGCCACCTTATAGGTGGAGGGTTTGGCATAGACCCCTACCAGTTTATTAATTTAAAATTAAAATGGTACAGAAGGGAGGGGGGCTAGGCCTGACCTCCATAACATAATACAATAAGCAAGGAGAAAAAGAAAGAAAGAAAAAAAAGATAACTTACTTTAAGTTTTTAATAATTTAAAAAATAAAATATATATTATAAAAGTAGAAATGACTCACTCATCACTCATCAGTCATCAGTAGTATTTGTGTCATCGTCATCTTCTCTGGTTAAGTTATGTTCACCTTTATCTTGAAGCCTCGCCTCAGTATCCAACCAGTCTTTGAAGCAGATAAGCATCTCAACTGTCTCGCCAGTCATCCTACTTCTCTTTTCGTCCAAAATACATCGACCTGTACTGAAAGCGGATTCCGATGCTACTGTGGACATCGGCATAGCTAAAATATCTCGTGCAATAGCAGACATAACATGATATTGATTTTTAACACTCTTCCACCAAGCTAATACATCTAGACTTTCTATTTGATCTTCATCATATGCAGAATGAAGATCGTTTCGTAAAGAAAATTCTAATTCATTACTTAAAGATGAAGAAGATGAAGAAGCATGTGCGTGTCTTCTAATGAATGAAAAAATAGATGACGAACGAGATCTAGAAGAAGAAGCAGAGCTTTGAGCATGTATTCTAGATCCACAAATTTTATCATTATATAAATAATAAATATCATTAAGAAGTCGTGTTATCTTATCTTTAGCATGTTCAAGATTTTGAATCATGTTTTCATAATATTGATCAATTAAAAAAAATTACACCATTTAATTTAACTCTGGATCAAAAATAGCAGCTAAGTTATGCAATAGACAAATCCTATTCCAATATTCATTCCATTTAGTTTCCATATTATGTAGAATAGGCATTAAAACTTCATGATATATATTCTTTAAATTTTTTCACTAATTACATATGCTTTTTGTACAAATGAACAAGAAGTTGGATAATAAATACCTAAAAGAACATTTGTAGCATCATAAAAAGTAACCAAAAAATCTTCTAAAATTTTCAATGTAAATCCTAATCCACGCTCATTAATATAAGCACTTAATAAGTTCTTATATGGATATGCATCATGTATCATGGCATAGGTACTATTCCAACGAGTTATTACATCAAGTTTAAATTTTTAAAATGTTTACCATGATCTACACATAATGTTTAAATTCTTGAAGTCTTGACCTTGAAGCATGAATAAAAGAAACTATATTTCTAATTTTTGAAATAACCTCTTGAATTATATTCAAGCCAGATTGAGCAGAAAGATTTAATATATGACATGCACATCTAATATGAAATAATTGTCCATCTAAAATGGGATGCAAAGATGTTGACCCAACTATTGATTTTGATGATTAATAAAGGAATTGAGTATATTTATTTGATTACTAATGGATTTGAGAAGTATTTCAGGAGTTAAAATTATTTGATCAATTTAAATGAATTAAGAAACATGTTTTGAATTAACTACAAAACTTCAATTTCAAAGTTTCAGAACCTGGAGTTGACACTTAGAATTCCTAGAGCCGACCCCATGGCCATTCAAATTTTATTCTGATTTTTGATACGGTCCGAGTCGACACCCAGAGTTTCGAAGCCGACACCTAGAGTTTCGGAGTCGACACTTACAGTGTCTGGAGCTGACTCCGATGCGGGGACAGAACGTTGATTTTTTAAGCATCCTGGAGCCACACACAGTATTCGGGAGCCGACACCTGGCGATGGCGAGCCGACACTTACTTTTTGAAGCCGACTCCTCAACAACTTGAAAATTTCAATTTTTGGAAAAACGACCTGGAGCCGACACCTGAAAAGTTGGAGCCACTCCAACCTAACTGGAACGAAAATTTAAATTGCCAGATCAGCTCTAACGGTAATATTTTCTTTTTACCTAATTTCTAACAGATATATTTTGTTTACAGGTACACTCCAACGGCTAGTTTCCTTCCCAAAATGGATTAAAAGAAATCTATAAAAAGGCGAAAACACCCGTTTGAAAAGGGACGACGGAGAAATAGAAAATATTTCAAATAAAAAATCCGAGAAAGCCTGAGCCTGAATCTCAAGAGAAAAGCATTCAAACTCAAATCCTTCCACTCTAAAAAGCTCAAAAAGGAATCCAAGGCGCCCAAATCAAAAAATCGGTGGATTTCTCAAATTGAAGAAAAAGCTTTGTTTCTTCCATTTCCAATCTTCTCTACTGCAACGACTGTGAGGGATTAAAGCTGAGGCTTGATTCATCATTCCAAAGGAAGAAGAGGAAAAGAAGAAAAGAAGAAAAGCTCAATTCAATCATCTCCAAACAGGCTTTTCTAAACTTATTTACTTTATTTTGAATATTTGTTCAACTAAGGAGCTGTGAATCATTGTAAAACATTCTTATATTTGTTTGTGCTAATTCTATCAAGGGGATTGAACTAGTGGAGGTTGTTAACCTCGGGTCAAGCTAGATTAGCTTGAGTTTAGGGTTTTGTGCTGGTGAGCCCGGAAAACCGGCTGGGTTCATTGTGATCCTAGAGGAAAAACAACAAGTTATGAGTTGTGCTCTTGTAAAATAACTCGGCTGTAATCTAGTTGGTTATAGTGTGGACCCAAGTAAATCTTGGGAGTGGACGTAGGTGTTGGATACACCTAACCACTATAAAATCCTTGTGTTTATCGTGCATTCATTATCTCTATCTTTATCTCCTTGTTTGTGCTTTATATTTGCATTGCAATTAATTTCATTTGTCTTAGAGCAGATAATTTTTTATAAAAGGTCAAATTTTTTAAAGAACCCAATTCACCCCCCCCCCCTCTTGGGTTGCCATCTGGGCCAATAAAAGAGTCGTTTAATAATGCAATAGCAGAATTATTATTAGATATATTATCAAAAGTAATTGATATTATTTTATTATTAATATTATATGAGCATGCAGTTTGATAAATAATATTTGAAATTTGTTTTCCTGAATGCGAAAATCAAAAGCACGAAAAATAATAATTCATTTATTTAATTGTCAATCATTATCAATATAATGAGCAGTAACAACAATAAAACAATTACTACCTAACCAAATATGATCGGATCTCTTCTTTACTTAACAGCTAGTAGACCAGATATAATGTTTGCTGTATGTTTGTGCGCTAGATTTCAATCTGAACCTAAAGAATCTCATTTAATTGCTGTAAAAAGAATCTTAAGATATTTAAGTGGAACTAAAAATGTAGGCTTATGGTATTCTAGAGACTCAACATTAAACTTGTTTGCTTATTCTGACTCTGATTATGCTGGATGTAAATTAGATAGAAAAAGCACAAGTGGAGCATGTCAATTCTTAGGTAGTAACTTAATCTCTTGGTTTAGCAAAAAGCAAAATTCGGTTGTATTATCTACTGCTGAAGTAGAATATGTTGCAGCTGAAAGTTGCTGTGCTCAAATCCTTTGATTAAAAGACAACTTGAAGATTATGGCATAACATTTGATAAAACTCCAATTAGATGTGATAACACAAGTGCAATAAATCTAACTAAAAATCCAATTCAACATTCAAGAACAAAACACATTGAAATTAGATATCATTTTATAAGAGAATATGTAGCTAATAATGAAATTTGTCTTGAATATGTTAATATTGAAGAACAATTAGCTGATATATTTACAAAACCCTTGAGTGAAGAGAGATTTTGTTATCTTAGAGGTGAATTAGGGATATGTGACCCTTTGGATTGATTTTGATACTATAAGGAATGACTTTCAAGATCTATATTAATTTCTTGATATTCCTTTCATAATTCTAAGGATAAATTATCTAGTCATCTGATGTATTTGATTCTTAATACTCCAAAATTTTATCAAGATTTTATAAAATATATTTTGACGAGTTTCAGATGGTTGAATTTCAATTATTTTTCTCTGAAACTGTCATTGGAGTCGACACCTCAGAATGAGGAGTCGACACCTCTGACTGTGTCGCTCTCGGTCCCTGACCTTGGAGCTGACACCCGTGTAAGTGGAGCCGACTCCAGTTCGAGCACTGACTGTGTTAGCGATTTGGAGTCAACACCCGACTTTGCGGGAGTCGACACCTGGGATTCCAAAATTGATTTATTAGGGCAGAGTCGACACCTAGTCATTTCGTTACTCTCGAATCCTCCACCAAATCCCTCCAAAACTCTTCCAAAACCTCCCCATATCTAATTCCACTTCTCTCAAGCCTTCCTACGGATTCAATGGCGCCTAAAAAAAGGTTCGGTATTGGAGCGACCGTGGTGACCGGGAAGCGTTCCGTGAGGCGACCCATCCGTGAGCCGTCTCCAAGTGAAGATTCCTCCACTGATTCAGACAATCCTAATGCCACTTCACCTCAGGTAGATACCCTAGCAGGGAGGGTAATCACTATGGGAAGAAAAGTTGATTTTGAACTTTTTGAATCCGAGGGTTTTCGATTGGTAGGCAACTTAAGGAGCTTGGATAGGATAAAGTATGCTCTCTTGATGTTCCTACTTACCCAGCTCTAGTAAAGGAATTTTACTTTAATTTAGCAAGAGGAGATGGTGGTTTAGTAAGCACTGTTAGAGGAAAACGGATTCACCTTACATTTCATAAATTAGGAAATCTCCTGAGCATCCCAATTACTGGATTAGTTGCTGATGTGCACAGTGAGAGATCAGCTGCCCTATCAAGGATGTTAGGGAAAGAGGTTACTGAATTTGAGGAAATCATGGCTAATCAGTTGCCCTTGGAATTAAGGTTGTTACACAACATTTGTAGCAAATTTTGTTTCCGAAGACCGGACGTTTTGAGTATGTCTCCGAGCGGGACATTGTTGTGATGGATAGTGTGTTGACCGGTCAGCCGATTAATCTAGCTGCTATGATGATATTTTACATGGCCGAGGCTGGAGGAAAGAGAAGATCGTCACTACCCTACGGCATGATCTTAACTATGGTATTCAGAAGCCAAGGGGTTGTAATTTTGGATAATGAACCCTCCAAGAGCCTGAGACACACCGATTATTATAGCTTGGCCACTTTACATCGAATGGGATTTGTCAAGATTAATGGTCAGTGGAAAGGAAAGGGAACTTGGATGAGAGAGTCCCCGAGCCTAGACATTATGTATCTTGTGAGGCTGGTCCGTCTATGAGGATTCCATCTCCACATCCTAGTAGTCCTGCTCTTGCTCCTGTCCCAGTACCAGTGATTCCATCTACTTCATCTACTTCATCAGTCGGATTTTCAGACCTTCAGTTAGAGCAACTTAGAAATCTTCTTGCTGCTTAGAAGGACGAATTAAAGACTGAGTTTGATAGCAAATTTATGAATCTTAAAGAAACTCTTTATTCATTAGATGATCGGATTGCCAAAATTGAATCAACTCTTAGCTCTTCTAATGTATCTTTAAGTGGTGATTTGAAGAACATCTTTGAAGAACTTAAAGACATTTGTGGAGATTCTGAAATCTATTCAAAGTGCAATGCCGAGTTACAAGATAAAATTATCACTGCTTGTATGTTTGTTGATGAAAGACTAAAAGACTACGTCAAGCTTCAGTCGAAGGAATGCAGAAGATTGTAGATCATTTAACAAGGATTATTAGAACTAATTTTTGATCTTCATGTAATGATGTAATGAATTCTGATGTAATGGAAATAGAATCTTGATATAATGAAAGTTTAATTTTGATATAATGAAAGTTTTTGATATGATGATGTGCAGTTTAATGTAATGTCAAAGTTCAGTTCCATTTTGTAATACTTTTGATGCAATGAAATTACCTTTTGATCTATCAATTTTATCTTATGACTTAACTTCTCTTTTTCTTTTTGTTGATGACAAAAAAGGGGGAGAAAGTTATGTCGTATATGCATTGATTAGCAATTGATTGATTAATTAGAGAAAGTTATGTTGTATATGCATTGATTGGTTATGCTTTAATTAGCATTTATTTAATTAAACACAAACAATTGATTATTTGAACTTCATAGGGGGAGCTACCTTATTCAGGGGGAGCTTACTTATGAGGATCACTCTCTTGAAAATTTTAATTTAAGAATACTATGCATATACTCAATATTTTTATAATCATCAAAAAGGGGAGATTGTTGACCCAACTATTATTTTGATGATTAATAAAGGAATTGAGTATATTTATTTGATTACTAATGGATTTGAGAAGTGTTTCAGGAGTTAAAATTATTTGATCAATTTAAATGAATTAAGAAACGTGTTTTGAATCAACTGCAAAACTTCAATTTCAAAGTTTCAGAACCTGGAGTCGACACTTAGAATTCCTGAACCGACCCCATGGCCATTCAAATTTTATTCTGATTTTTGATATAGTCCGGAGCCGACACCCAGAGTTTCAGAGCTGACACCCAGAGTTTCGGAGTCGACACTTACAGTGTCTGGAGCTGACTCCGATGCGGGGACAGAACGTTGATTTTTTGAGCATCCTGGAGCCGACACACAGTATTCGGGAGCCGACACCTGGCGATGGCGAGCCAATACTTACTTTTTGGAGCCGAGTCCTCAACGAACTTGGAAATTTCTATTTTTAGAAAAACGACCTGGAGCCGACACCTGAAAAGTTGGAGCCGACTCCAACCTGACTGGAACAAAAATTTAAATTGCCAGATCAGCTCTAACGGTAATATTTCCTTTTTACCTAATTTCTAATATATATTTTGTTTACAGGTACACTCCAATGGCTAGTTTCCTTCCCAAACAGATTAAAAGAAATCTATAAAAAGGGGAAAACACCCGTTTGAAAAGGGGCGATGGAGAAATAGAAAATATTTCAAATCAAAAATCCGAGAAAGCCTGAGCCTGAATCTTAAGAGAAAAGCATTCAAACTCAAATCCTTCCACTCCAAAAAGCTCAAAGAGGAATCCAAGGTGCCCAAATCAAAAAATCGATGGATTCCCAAATTGAAGAAAAAGCTCCGTTTCTTCCATTTCCAATCTTCTCTACTACAACGACTGTGAGGGATTAAAGCTGAGGCTTGATTCATCATTCCAAAGGAAGAAGAGGAAAAGAAGAAAAGAAGAAAAGCTCAAATTCAATCATCTCCAAACAGGCTTTTCTAAACTTGTTTACTTTATTTTGAATATTTGCTCAACTAAGGAGCTGTGAATATTGTAAAACATTCTTATATTTGTTTGTGCTAGTTCTATTAAGGGGATTGAACTAGTGGAGGTTGTTAACCTCGGGTCAAGCTAGATTAGCTTGAGTTTAGGGTTTTGTGCTGGTGAGTCCGAAAAACCGGCTGGGTTCATTGTGATCCCGGAGGAAAAACAACAAGTTGTGAGTTGTGCTCTTGTAAAATAACTCGGTTGTAATCTAGTTGGTTATAGTGTGGACCCAAATGAATCTTGGGAGTGAACATAGGTGTTGGATACACCGAACCACTATAAAATCCTTGTGTTTATCGTGCATTCATTATCTCTATCTTTATCTCCTTGTTTGTTTATATTTGCATTGCAATTAATTTCATTTGTCTTAGAGCAGATAATTTTTTAAAAAAGGTCAAATTTTTTAAAGAACCCAATTCATCCCCCCTCTTGGGTTGCCATCTGGGCCAACAAAAGAGTCGTTTAATAATGCAATAGTAGAATTATTATTAGATACATTATCAAAAGTAATTGATATTATTTATTATTAATATTATATGAGCATGCAGTTTGATAAATAATATTTAAAATTTGTTTCCTGAATGCGAAAAATCAAAAGCATGAAAAATAATAATTCATTTATTTAATTGTCAATCATTATCAATATAATGAGCAGTAACAACAATAAAACAATTACTACCTAACCAAATATCAGAAGTTAAAGAAATTCTAGCATTTAAATTTGAGAGGCTTTCCGTTAAACTTTGTTTCATTGCTAAAAAATTTGTCATAGCCAATCTTCTAAAGGTACGACTACTAGTTCTTTTATAAGCAGGTTGTAGGCCTAATTGAACATATCTTTCAAAATTATAAGATTCAGATAAACCAAAAGGTAATTCATCTTCAACTATCCATCTTACCAGTAATTTTTTTTGATTTTTGTGGTTATATGCAAAATTGCCTACAAGTGATCCCTCTTATATATTAAGGAGTCCTTGCTGACTGGAATCATGCATCCTATGACTCTCTTGATGTCTTCTTAGATGCCCTGTTCCCCCAGCACTAGAACAACTATAAAGTTTTGCACATTTTTTACATTTTGCTTTATAAACTCCATCAACCATAATTCTATCGAAATCAATCCAAACATTACTAGTCCTCTTACGAGAAGAGGTTTGACACTCACTGACACTAGCTATAAATGAACTTGGAGTTGGGATTGGGGTTGGGTCCTTGGGGATTAGTTTCCTCACGCTCAGAAAAAGTGTGCATGTTAAAATTACTTTTGTTAAAAGATGTCATATCTAAAATTTTTAATTAATAAACGCAAAAAATAAAAACTAACCCACAAAAAGGAATTGAGAAAAGATCAGAGGAGGAGGCGTGAAGCCGAGATTTGTGAGCTTTCTCTTGCGCTCTCGTCTCTCAACAAGAATTGACCTTGTAGCACTTGACTACTTGCTTGAGCACTTGCCAGTTGTAAGAATACTTGCAAACTAAAAATTAAATTGCTAATCTACTAGAGCACTTGCTGGAAGAGAGAAATAGTAGTAACAGAGGAGTTGGTTTGGTGTGATAAGAATGCGGGAGAGTTCATCTATTATAAAATATCTAATTTTTTTTCAAAACTACCCTTTGATATAGTTATATGACTGTTGGGAGGGGTAAAATGGTCTAAACCTCTCTAAACAGCCTTTAACGGCTATATAGGTGAGTAGATGATGAGGATTAGGTAGGACGAATATATAGGTAAAATGGTCTAAACCTCTAGTGGTATCAGAGCAAGTTAACCAAAGTAACGAAACAAGAATAAGAGATCAGAATTGAGTATAGGTGAGTAGATGATGAGGATTAGGTAGGACGAATATTATCAAATAAGAATAGACATACATTTTAAAAAAGGGATTAGCAAAAATGTTTAGTTACTAATCTTATTCTTGTTAGGATCACATGGCTCCATGTAGAGGAAGGAGAGCTGCTAACAATGCTATCAAAGAATCTTCAAATTGACAAGTTAAATGATACTCTTATATAAGATGGAGTGAGTAATACTTTAGAAAATGCTCCAATTGCTATAAATATCTTTAATAATTTAGGCTTTGCTTTAGATCAAAGCTTAGGCAGAAGATCTCCCATTAAAGAGATATATCAAAAATATCTAACTTTTGTTGTTCTTCATTCTATTTTCTCTGTTTTTCACTTGAATTTTTTGCAAATTAGACATGGTGTAATATACAAATATACAAGGGCTATTTCAAGGATCATAATAATTCTCCATGTTTAGGGTTTTTTATCGACCTTATGATTGGACGATAAAGGCAATGGCAAACAGATGAGGAGAGGCCATGAAGCCAAGAGGCAATGGAGATGTAGTGTCGAATATTGAGATTTCATTTTAGAACTTGGTTTGAGTCTACCACAATCTCATAATAATGTTGATAATAGAGTGTAGAGAACATGTATAATTTCACAACTTTGTATTAATTTTGATAGAATTTGTATATTGTATTCAATTCAATAATATTTATCAGTTTTAAGCCTGCATTCTGCTTTTCTTAACTAGGTTTCTCAACATCACCTAAAATTTATAAGCTCTCTCTCCTTTTTCCTATAGGATTGTTATCAAACATCCGTAGTCATTGGTTATAACTTCAATTTTTGATCATGGATACTTGAGCATGTTTTTTCGTTTCATATTTGGACTTCACTTTTTTGTCTATTAATAATTAAGTAATTCAATGCATGCCTGTAAAGTATAACTAGATTGCATCTTTGGTGGATGCTAATAGAAGAGAGCTTAACTTTGACGTGGGGGGGGGGGCGGGGGAACGATTTTTTTCTCTTAGAACTTCTAAAGCTATAAGATTGGATGATTTATCTCTTTGCTTCTTTCAAAGATTTTGGGATCTACTAAAAATGATGTTATAATTTTTTTGTCGGACTTTCACAAAAGCACTTTGGATATGCTTAGCTAAGTTATGATTATGCAGTTATGATCCTTAGGAATGAAGCTTACTATCAATGCATAATTTTTGTTCTATTAGTCTCTTCACAGCACATAATATTATTTTCAAGATTGGCTTATAAGATTTTTTTCTTTTCTTATGGGAGAAGCACAATCAATATTCATCAAAGAAAGATCAATGATGGAGAACTTCATTGGTGCAGATAAGGTATTGACTTATTGTAGATGATCCGACTCGAGTTTTTTTGCAAACTTGACTTTATACAAACTTTGATAGAGTTAATTAGAGGTTCCTTATGGAAGTGTTGATGAATTATGAATTCGATTTCTCCAAACATATAGAGTGGATTCTCTCATTGCTCTCTTTAGCGACAATCAGAGTGGTGATCAATGGTTATCGAAGTAGATGGATCAAGTGCAGGCAAGAGCTACATCAAGGGATGCACTCTCACCAGCCCTTTTCATATGGTTGCTGGCATGTTTATCGAAATGTTGAAGCAGGTAGATTAGCTAGATTGGTTTGAGGTATTAAAAATTCACTTTATTTATATGATGCCATAAGTATTCATTTGCCAATAATTCTCTATTATTTTGTACTATGGAAGAGAGTCTCATATCCACTCTTCTTGTCTTTGAAATTATGTTGGGCTTCAAGATTAATTTCTATAAAGCTTAGTGATTGTCTAAACATAAAAGAGAAGACAGTCCAAAATTTTACCACTCTACTTATAACTATAAGAAAGGAAGTTTTCCATTCACATACCTCGATCTTTGATGTAAGTAAGTTACTCTAATACTAAATTTGATTCAAGCAAGTCATTTTGATATCTAAAACACATGCATTAAAAGAAAAAAAAAGTAGAACAAAAAAGAAAAAGAGACACTAAAAGACTTTTTGAAGTAGCATAATAGTTGGAGAAAAAAATTGTAAATAGTTTATGGCTTATACTTTGGACAGAATAAGATTGCCTGGACTAAATATGATCAAATAATCAGTCATGGTAAACCGTGAATAGAAAATCCTCCTAAATGGGTATAAGAATGATCCAACGTGATCGAGATGTTCATGATGGAGTTTAAATTGCTGAATCTCATCGGCTTCTTCATCAATAGGCCAGACAAAACCTAGAAAAATTGGATCACTTTGAAGCCAAACCTATCGAATTGGGCCAAACAAGTCGTGCCATATAATTAGTGACCTGGGCCCCTATATTCACAAAGTTCTGTGAACCACTTGGGCCAGACTATTCACTATTCTTGCTTATATTCTAGCTTAACAAATCATGAATATAAAATAACCATTGTTGGCATTTGACGAATGGGGTTGAGCAAATAGTTTTGTTGTATTATTCTATTATTATCTAGTTTCCTAAAAGACAATTGTTATTTTATTCTCCCAAAATGAAAGGTCTGTTATGAGATCAGAAGGGACAAATTGTATCCTTTTATTTTTGCTTTAGAAATACACGATCACAGCCTTTTCCCTTTTATGTTTGCAAATGAATGGAATCTATTGCACTATAAATGAAAGGAAGCGTAGATGTGCTGTCGCATTTTAGAGTAACCATTGACTAGTAAAAATTATCTATATTGAATCGCAGAACTCTTCGGATGCAACTCTTTGGAGATGGATGCCATCCAACTAAGCCAAGAAATTGGACTAAAGTAGTTATTCATTGCCTTGGCAACTACAAGACCGAACATTTCTTCTGCAAGAAAGAAAGAAAGAAAAAAAAAAATCTAAATGTATATGATATTAAACTAAGAGCCAATGTGCTGCCATTTACTTGATGCAGAAAATCAGAAACTTAATTTGTTTATTGATTATGACAACAGAAATGTACTCACTCCGACCTTAAAAAATAAAACCATGCATGCAATTCAACTATTATGTCCTGCAATACAATCCATCTCATAGTCATAACCCTTCATGGAAAGGAACCCCAGCGTCTTGCAACCAAGTTCCTCCATCTATCAATTGTGCAACCGTGAATTTCTCTACCTCTTTTGGATTTGTGTGTTGGGCCCATGGCCCACCTATTCAGCCCATTAGGGCAAAAGGAAGCGCTACTCCTTTTTCTACTAGGGTTTGTTTCTCTCTCTTTTATAAAAGGAGTAGCCGCCTTCCTTTTTTGGTTTCTCTTTTTTAAGGAGCAGCCGTATGGAAAAAGAGGAGAAGCATGTAGCAGGTATTTCTTTTTTCTAGGAGCATGGATTGCTAGGAGAAGAGAAGGAAGGGCTGCTGCTTGGTGCCTAACTACGTGGGAGGACTTCCACTACAGGAATCACGTGAAGGTGCTGCAGAAGAAAAACAAGAGAAGAAGAAGAAGAGAAGGGAAGAAAATAAGGAGGTAACGCAGGAGACCGTATTTTTCGGTGATGTAATTCTTATATCCTATTATTCTCTTGTGATTGTTTCTCAAGTTCTGGCAAGGGACTTTGAGACTTGGATATTTATTATTTTATAGTGGATCTTCTTCTCTGGCTTCCCTGTGGTTTTTTTCCCTTTATCTTGAAGGAATTTTCACGTAAATCTTGGTGTTTCTATGATTGTGTGGTTTGCGCATTTTTATTTATTATTCCACTGCATATTACGGTCTTTTAGTATTTGCTCGTACACGGATTCTTTCCCATCAACTGGTATCAGAGCCTGTGAATTTTTTTTTGTATGTGCGAGCATGGAGGCCGGTAATGTTTCCCGCATGATCAGTCTGAACGGAAATAATTGGATGATATGGAAACCAAGGATGGAGGACCTCTTATATTGCAAGGATCTATATGGACCTTTGGAAGGGGTCAAAGCAAAGCCCGCTACAGTGACAGACGATGCTTGGATCATGTTAGATCGGAAGGCAGTCGGTTTTATTCGGCAATGGTTGGATGATAGTGTCTTTCACCATGTTTCCACTGAGACTTCTGCAAACTCTCTTTGGAAAAAGTTAGAAAGTCTATATGAGAGAAAAACAACTGGCAACAAGGCTTTCTTGATCAGAAAACTAGTAAATCTGAAATATAAAGAGGGTGCTTCTATTGCTGAGCATTTGAATGAAATGCAGAGTATTAATAACCAGTTATCCTCTATGAAAATGTCTCTTGATGATGAGTTGCAGGCATTGTTACTTCTCAGTTCATTGTCAGAAAGTTGGGAGACACTGGTAGTTTCCTCAGTAATTCTGCACCAGACGGTGTTATCACCATGAGTCAAGTAACAGGCAGTTTGTTGAATGAGGAGTTAAGAAGAAAAATTCAGCAACTTCTCAGATTGATTCACAGGCACTTGTCTCAGAGAATAGAGGACGGTCAAAGTCTAGAAATAGAGACAATTCATACAAGGGTAGAAGCAAATCAAGGTCAAGAAAAGATATTACTTGCTATAACTGTGGTGAGAAAGGGCACTACAAGAATCAGTGTAAGAAGCCTAAGAAGAGTAAGAAAAAGGGAAAAGAAGTGGAGGATACAGAGTCAAA
Source organism: Calamus simplicifolius (assembly GCA_900491605.1). Classification (NCBI taxonomy): domain Eukaryota; kingdom Viridiplantae; phylum Streptophyta; class Magnoliopsida; order Arecales; family Arecaceae; genus Calamus; species Calamus simplicifolius. The sequence continues at coordinate 260,329 of UESW01001466.1, forward strand.
GGAGAATATCACAGCTACCGTGCAGAGTGATGATTATTTGATTTTGTCTACTTCTGATGGTATCTTCTCATGTGAGTGTCAGAATCATGAGTGGGTGATTGACACAGGTGCTTCTTATCATGCTACACCACGGAGGGAGTTTTTTTCTACATATAAGACTGAAAATTTTGGTGTTGTCAAGATGGGAAATCAAGGCACAGCAGACATCATTGGTATGGGTGACATCCACATGAAGACCAATCTTGGCTGTAAGTTGGTGCTCAAGGATGTAAGGCATGTAGCTGACTTGAGGCTAAATTTAATCTCAGTTGGAAGACTTGATGATGAAGATTTTGATAGCAGATTTCATAAAGGGCAATGGAAGCTCAGTAAAGGTTCACTTGTTGTAGCCAGTGGGAAGAAATGTCACACTTTATACAGGTTGCAGGCTAAAGCTTATGGTGAACAGTTGAATGTTACAGAGAACGACTTCAGCATGGAGTTGTGGCATAAAAGACTGGGACACATGAGTGAGAAGGGGCTGCAAGTTCTTTCCAAGGAAGAAGTTCTACCAGACTTCAAAGGTGTACATCTGAACCCATGTGTTGATTGTTTGGTTGGCAAGCAACATAGAGTTTCTTTTGCTAGTCCTACTTTATCTAGAAAAATGCATGTTTTGGATCGTATATATACAGATGTTTGTGGTCCTCTGAGGACAAAAACTCCTAGTGGATCAGTTAATGTTCTAGGCATCAGTGGTGCACTTTATTTTGTCACCTTTATAGATGATTTTTCTAGAAAAGTTTGGATCTATGGTTTGAAGACTAAAGATCAGGTTATTAATGTCTTCAAAGAGTTTCATGCCAGAGTTGAAAGAGAGACAGGAAAGAAACTGAAATGTATAAGGTCAGATAATGTGGTGAGTACACAGGGTTATTTGATAATTATTGCAGATCACATGGCATTCAACATGAGATGACAGTTCCTGGTACTCCTCAGCATAATGCAATTGCAGAGAGAATGAACCGCACCATCATGGAAAAGATCAGATGTATGCTTTCACAGTCCAAGTTACCTAAAAGATTTTGGGATGAGGCATTGAAGACAGCGGTTGATGTAATAAACTTGTCACCATGTACATCTCTAGATGGTGATGTTGCAGAGCGTGTATGGTCAGGAAAAGATGTCTCTTATAAGCACTTGAGAGTGTTTGGTTGTCGTGCATTTGCACATGTTCCAGACATTGAGAGGTCCAAGCTGGATGGTAAGACAAAAGAATGTGCTTTGCTTGGTTACTCACATGATGAGTTTGGTTATAGACTTTGGGATCCAGAAAAGCAGAAGGTATTCAGAAGCAGAGATGTGGTATTTTTTGAAGATCAAACCCTTCAAGACTTCAAGAAGGAGGTGTCAGTCAAGTCTTCTGCAGGAGGATTAACAGACTGTGATCCAGTTACTCCTCTAGTAAATCAGGGTGATAGGGGAGATATGCAAGAAAATAGTGCAGGAGCAGGTATTAACTCACCTGTAGGACATGTTGAGCAGGAAGGAGATCAGGAGCAACCTCCTACAGAGCCTCAGCTGAGAAGATCTATCAGACAACGTCAACCTTCCAAAAGGTATTCTACAGATGAATATATAATGCTTACTGATGCAGGTGAACCAGAATGTTACTAGGAGGCAGTTGAAAGTGAGCAGAAAAAGGAGTGGTTAGTAGGTATGCTGGAAGAAATGGATGCCTTACAGAAGAACCATACATATGATTTAGTGGAACTACCAAGAGGAAGGAAGGCTTTAAAGAACAAGTGGGTTTTCATATTAAAGACTCAACAGCATTGTTCTCAACCAAAGTACAAGGCCAGATTGGTTGTGAAAGGCTTTGGTCAAAAGAAAGGTATTGACTTTGAAGAGAATTTTTCTCCTGTTGTTAAAATGTCTTCAATTCGTGTTGCTCTAGGTATTGCTGCTAGTCTAGACTTGGAGGTTGAGCAGTTAGATGTGAAGACAGCTTTTCTTCATGGTGATTTGGAGGAGGAAATCTATATGGAGCAACCAGAAGGCTTCAAAGTCAAAGGTAAAGAAAATCTTGTCTGCAGATTGAAAAAAAGCTTATATGGGCTGAAGCAAGCTCCAAGGCAGTGGTACAAGAAATTTGATTCATTTATGGCTGAAAATGGATACAAAAGAATGGCTTCAGATCATTGTGTGTATATCAAATGGTTTAGTGAGGATTTTGTCATACTCCTACTTTATGTTGATGACATGCTTATTCTTGGGAAAGATATGTCTATGATTGATAGGTTGAAGAAGGAGCTGAGCAATTCATTTGAAATGAAGGATATGGGACCAGCAAAGCAAATACTGGGTATGCAGATTTCCCGTGATAGAAGAATCAAAAAAATATGGTTGTCACAGGAAAAGTACATTGAGAAGGTATTGGATAGGTTTAGTATGATCAATGCAAAGCCAGTTGGTTCTCCTCTTGCAGGTCACTTCAGGTTGTGCTCAGAGCAAAGTCCTTCAAGTGATGAGGAGAAGGAGAAAATGAAGAAGGTTCCTTACGCTTTAGCAGTCGGAAGTTTGATATACGCGATGGTATGTACGAGGCCAGACATCGCATATGCAGTGGGTGTTGCTAGCAGATTTCTTGCAAATCTAGGGAAAGAGCATTGGGCAGCAGTGAAGTGGATCTTCAGATATCTCAGAGGAAGCTCCAAAGTTTGTTTAAGCTTTGGGGGTGGTCCAGCTGTGCTGATTGGTTACACAGATGCAGATATGGCGAGAGATATTGATACAAGGAAGTCCACATCAGGTTTCATACTTACTTTTGTAGGGGGAGCTGTGTCATGGCAATCCAGATTGCAAAGGTGTGTAGCTCTCTCTACCACAGAGGCAGAATATATTGTTGCTACCGAGGTCTGTAAGGAGATGCTGTGGATGAAAGAATTCTTACATGAATTGGGATTGAAACAGAAAAATTATGTGGTACATTGTGACAGCCAGAGCGCCATCCACTTGTGCAAGAACCCAACTTTTTATTTCAAGTCAAAGCATATAGATGTGAGATACCACTGGATTCGAAATGTGTTTGAAGAGAAGCAGTTACAGCTTCAGAAAATTCACACAGATGAAAATGGGGCAGACATGTTGACAAAGACCTTATCAAAAGAAAGGCAAGAGATATGCTGACAGCTGGTCGGTATGATTTCACACTAAGGAAGCATGAGACAGTCTCCCTTATGGGCTGAAGGGGGAGGTTGTTGGGCCCATGGCCCACTATTCAGCCCATTAAGGCAAAAGGGAGCGCTACTCCTTTTTCTACTAGGGTTTGTTTCTCTCTCTTTTATAAAAGGAGTAGCCGTCTTCCTTTTTTGGTTTTCTCTTTTTTAAGGAGCAGCCGTATGGAAATAGAGGAGAAGCATGTAGCAGGTATTTCTTTTTTCTAGGAGCATGGATTGCTAGGGGAAGAGAAGGAAGGGCTGCTGCTTGGTGCCTAACTACGTGGGAGGACTTCCACTCCAGGAATCACGTGAAGGTGCTGCAGAAGAAAAACAAGAGAAGAAGAAGAAGAGAAGGAAAGAAAACAAGGAGGTAACGCAGGAGACCATATTTTTCGGTGATGTAATCCTTATATCCCTATTATTCTCTTGTGATTGTTTCTCAAGTTCTGGCAAGGGACTTTGAGACTTGGATATTTATTATTTTATAGTGGATCTTCTTCTCTGGCTTGCCCGTGGTTTTTTTCCCTTTATCTTGAAAGGATTTTCCACGTAAATCTTGGTGTTTCCGTGATTATGTGGTTTGCGCATTTTTATTTATTATTCCGCTGCGTATTACGGTCTTCTAGTATTTGCTTGTACACGGATTCTTTCCCATCATTGTGATCACATGATGTCCAGGCCATGTCACTCGACCATGGGTCTTGGCCCCTGGCCCATCATTTTATACTCCCCATAATACAATGTATCATTTTTAGCCCTCCAGTAATGCCACCCTCCAGGATAAATGTGCCCGTCTAAGAACGACTGCATGTATACCACCCTCGCATACACCCCCCATGGCCGACCAAGGTACGTTTTAACGGAGTGCATAATTGGTCGAAGGTCATCAGAAGGTAGGACCCTACACTTCTGGATTGACATGCCCGTGTTATCGAGTGGATTGTCTCGTTTTTGTGCAGTGATTGCATTCCATGCGTGTTTTTGAGGCTTTCGAGCAATGATGCTACAATTTTGGAAGACAACTGCAGCGTTTCCAAAGATAAATCCATGGTACCTGATATCCAACAGTCACGATAGAATTGGCGATTGCTATGTACATAGAGCGTGTCTTGGTAGCCATCGATATGGCACCTATGGATGACGCTTCGGTCTCCTGCAACTCGGAGGGCCACACCTCGACCAGCCCCGAGCCCCGCTGTATTTTCTATTCTCAAATCTCGTAGGATGAGGTCAGCACCATCAGAACCTGCAACGTATATTACAATTGATAGCTAAGTAGTACTTGCACTACGTACGAAGATAAATGAAGATATATAAACATTTGAATCAGAAAAGATAAAATGTATTGGAAATGTCCTAACCATTCTTTTGATATATAGGATTCATTTGGGAAATCTCCTCTATGAAAATTATTCTAAATGCATATCTATTAGATTAATTAACACATATGTGATGACGACATATATTGACGCATGCATGAAAGGTTTTATGTGCATATATATTTAATAGGTTTTAGAAATCTCATCGGCCATATATTAATATTTTTTTAGGGATTTTTTTTAAAGTTATCAATTTCGTTTCGGATTATGTTTCATTTTAGCTTATAAAATAAAATATTTTGGTATCGGACCATTTCGATGCTATATATATATATATATATATATATATATATATATATATATATAAAATAAAAATTTTATTCATAATTCATATTCTTCATAAATAATAATAACAACATAAAAATAAAGAGTTTGAGTTTTTTTTGAGAGGTATGACCGTGCGACTAAAAGAAGAGGGGTAGGGTAACTAGGGTTTTTTTTAACATATATATATATATATATATATATATATATATATATATATATATATATATATAATAGTCCTGAGAAGTTTAACAATTTACAAATTGGTTTTCGAAACATATTTTATCGAAACGGTCGAAATATACCGAAATGGTCGAAACATACCGAAACACGCTGAAACGCATCGAAATGATCAAAAAAATCTTTCGAAGCAAATATAGGGCTCATCTTTTCGGATAAGCCACCGAAATGAAACGTTTCAGCCAAAATGATCGAAACGAAACATAATTGATAACTTTAATTTTTTTTCTGCACTTATTTTATCCAATTTTATCTAGGGTAACTAAAAAGAGCACCACTAACTAGAATACAAGCTGCAGTAATTTGCTCCAAGTTGAGTACAAGTGATGTTAAATAATGGCATTATTCTATTATAGTGATTGATGAATCCAGATTTGAACCGAAAGAGTGTTATCTCAATAGCAACCATGAATCCAATTTTCTAACTTTGATATCATTTATGCAATATATAGTTAGGTGTTTCATATGGGGGTCAACTAATCAGAGACGTAGTGCAATAATAGATGGTTCTGATTGGAGAGTGGAGATTGATTATCTCATTTCATTATTGATATAGGGAGACGGCCGGGGACGCTTACTCATGGTGGCAGATTGCATTTGGGTTATGTCAAGAAAGTTGGCAAGGCTTCCAGTGATGGTTGTTGAATCAAGTCCATCACCAATGATCATCAAATTCTTCTTGGTCATGCCAATTCTCACAATTTCCCTATACACACCCTTCTTGACATAAATCACATATCGTTCATCGTTATTATCTGGGGCCGAAGCCACGGCTTCCTGCACCGTTGTATAGTTTCCACTTCCATCTGCAGCAACCACAACGTTAGGCCGTTCAGCTGTATTTTCTAATGGAGTACGTTCTAGAAATATTTTCTCATGGTGGAGGAGCCATGGTGGAGAGCCAACAACAACTGGCTTCTCGATGACATCGTCGGAGTGAGGGGAGATGGCTTTGAGCACGGAGAGAGAAGTGGTTGCAAGGGCCATCAAGCCTTCAAGAATGGACTGCATGGTGAACTTGGCAGGCCCATCTAGGCCATCCAAACAAGTAGTTTGATAGGTAAGCACGGCGCTCATCCACGTTTGAGCATCGGTCCAAGCTCCCTTATTATTATTGACAGCCAACCCAGCATTGGTAACATGATCGCGAGAGAGATCCATCAAATGCTTGCAGTCTGCGACTGCGGCTCGTTGTCGAGTTTCGTTGTTTTGATTGTAGATGTAGCTGGCCATTGCGTCGGCGGCGTTCATTTGATCAAGGGTTTCATTAAGTATGGCAGTGAGGACTTGCCCAGGGCTAGGTTGGCGGTTTCCATGAATGAGAGTGGCCTTGGACACAATCGCAAGACAAGAGGCAGGACTGGGGGCTGGAGCACATAGCTTAGAGGATTGAGGTTTATAGGAGAGAGTAGATGAGGGGAGCGGTAGCGCGATGAAAGATGTCAGGCATAATAGAGTGGCCAACGACGAGAGATGGAAAACACAGAGCGGAGGAGCTCGACGGTTGGCTCCATCTCCATGTGAGCGCGCGTTTGCGCGTCCAAGAAGAAATGCGCCTCGCCTCTGACCATTTACTGGTCAAAGAAGGAGATATAATATTAAAAGAAATGACGGTAAGTATATCTCCTATTAAAGAAAAAAGTTGACAGCTTGTCAAGAGGAAATTGTGGCGACTATGGCAAGAAATGAACTTGTTTTAATTGGTGGTGGGATTATCTGCACCTACAAAAAGGAAAAAAAAAAAAAAAAGAAGAGATATAATATTTTTTATTTATTACAATTATTTATTGTATATTTTCATTAAAAATATTAATGCTATGTTTTATCTGCTCAATGATATGCTTGGGTCCACTCATTTAATTGCTGCTGTCACTGTATCTTGGATTAATTGATGAAAAAGGAAAGAAAGAGGGATGGGCTCAACAATTATTGAGTCCACTCGTTTATATGTTAACATCAAAAATATAAATACAATATCAAATATTTAAATTGTATTCAATATAAATTAAATCTATAATTTGATTAAATATTATTAAATATTTATATGAAAAATCAAGAGTACAATCTAATTTAAGATAATTAGATTATTATAATTTTTGATAATCTTAAATTATCAAAAATTAAATACCAACAACGCATGATAATCTCAAAATAGGTTACCATGAATTAAAACAACCCTTAAAGATTAAGACTTGGGCCTATGAGGGCATGTAAGACATGCCTCTTAGAAATTGACTTTGATAACTAGTTTCAACTTTCAATTAAAGAAAAAATAAAGATCATATATGACATGAACTTTTTGGTAAGAAATCTTCTTCTCTTTCTCATCTCCAACTGCTATAAGTGAACTTGAGATCGGCTTAAGATGATGAGGAGGATTAAGAACTCAATCAAGAGCTCATCAAGTTAGTCATCATATTTTGTAGTGAATCAATCCGATCTCCTAGCCCATATCCATAAAGTCGCCAACCTGTTCATTGTGCAAACAATTAGATTTGTTGGACTGAACTCGGCTCGATCTAATCCGTGAGATCTGAATCTGGTCCAATTCAGGTTCAAATCTAGGAAACCTAGCAGTTGGCCGTCAGATTTGAAATTTAGAGATCCCAAAGCCGGTGTTCTTCTAGGAGGACACTAATAAATTAAAACCAGTTAATTAGGAGTACTCATAAATTCATAGCAATCCGAGACAAAAACCGTGCACGTACGCATCCTAACCCCAAAGTATATCCCATCTACACCCATTATGGGCACCGGAAATATATTACGTCTATAGTCCAAAGTACAAATAAAACATAGGTAGGAGACGTTTGGACCAAATAGACCACGTGCTCCACGTTCCACACGGCAAGATTAAAGTTTCCAACTCACAACATAGGCTAATTATTGGACAGGCTTGGTTATGCATGCAAACTAGCAGAGGCACTTTAATTTGGATAGGATTAATGAACATGATTCAAACTCTGGCACAAAATTGATAGGTACTTAGATTGGGCATAAATAAGCTCGAATCAAAATTGAACCAAGATATGATTGGTAAATAAATCATATCTTCGGTTGATCCACTAATTCAAAATTAATTTACATTTAATTTAATTATTAAATGAATCAATTTATGCAATATGACCCACAAACTCGAATATAACCCACTAAATCTATTTAACTCATCTAAGTTAATTTTGCCTATTAATTTTCTATTGTTAAGATTATTGTTAAATTGTTTTATGATTATTTTATAATTATAGATATGTATACTTATTTTATAATTAAATTAGTATTAGATTGGTACATAAATTATATAAGAAAAATAAAGTAAAATATGATTTCAAATTATTTGGATTAAAAATAAGTCATACATCCGTTGGACACAAAAAAAAAACTCAATTATCAAGCATGTGATACTGATTGTGTCATGTAATTAACCTATATAATGCACAAATTAGGGTGCCATCGCAATTAATAATATTATTGAAAAATCATTATACAGACCGGCTATCTTGCTAATTTTGAAATCTCCAAATATTAGCTTGCAGCAGTGGCTTTTGACTTTTTATAATTAGAACAAATTTTCCTTAAATTTTTTTTTGTAAACTAGTTTCACATGTTATTTTTTTGGGTTCATCTCCACTTTTTAGTCTTTAGGTAGCAGTCTCTTGTTGGGGTTTGATATGGCCGATCGGGTCAAAGAACACGCGAGTCAATTCCTTGGCGATTAGGCTCAACACGGCCTACCCGACTTCCGTGTCGACCGCGGCCCATCTCGATCTCCGCATCGGCCATGGCCCGCCTCGACCTCCGTGTCGGCCGTAGCCAGTCTAGGCCTTGGTCACAGTGTCGGCGTCGGCCACGGACCATCTCGACCTTCGCATCGGCAACGGCCTGCCTCGACCTTCGTGTCGGCTGCAGCCAGTCTAGGCCTTGATCACGGTGTCGGCATCGGCCACGGCCCATCTCGACCTCCGCATCGGCTATGGCCCACCTCGGCTTCCGTGTCGACTGCAGCAAGTCTAGGCCTTGGTTACGGTATCGGCGTCGGCTTCAGTGTCAGCCCCGGCATGGGCTTCGGTGCCAGTCTCGGCATCGGTCTCGGCGTCGGCCTCCGGTGGCAATTATCCACGTTCAAGCTACGTGGTCCACTTCCCTCGAGAATGGTGGACCACGTCACCATGAGTACGCCTGGCTACGCGCTCGGCGGACGTGCTTCCTCCTGGTGCCGCCAACAACGGGCGTGGCCCCACGATCTGTCTCATGACCCGTACTTTGTGGCACGTGGAATACCAGAAATTAACAACGGTTTGAAGGAGACTTGACTGCGACGGACGAAGGGTAAGAGGGATTCTCGAACAGGTATAAAAGGCCTCCAGCCCTTAAGGTAGGGGGCTCAAGCTCTATCCAATCATTACAATGATATCCATTCCTGTTCCCCAAATCAATAACTTGGGCATCGGAGGGTCCCCGCCGGAGTCACCGGTCCGGGGCTTTCCTTGCAGATTCCCGAGCGAAGGAAGAGACCTCGCCATTCCCTCAAAGGCTCACAAGAATTTCTACCCACCTGACGCTCATTAAAGGTGATTTGGCGGCAACAGATTGACGTGCCAGGTAGGGGGAGAGCATGAGTAGCAAGGCGTGTAGGGGAGAAGGTGACCAAGCCCTCACTCCCTCCTTACTCGAAGAAGAGATGGGGGTAACTCGTGCTCAAGAAGCTTCCACCAACCTGGCTGGGGGGCAGCCAGCGAGGGCCGAGCAGCCGGAGGCCCTCCCGCCAATTCATCCCTCACCACCATGCCAAGGTGATAGGGTCACCGCCCTCGCTCAGGAGGTGCGGTCCCTTGCTGCGGTGAACTGGGAACTCCAACAATAGTCGGTGGCCGCTCAACCTCTGCCGCCACCCCACTCCTTGGAAGAAGTTGCAGCGTAGCCTAGCCAACAATCCACCCGTGGAGGACAATCCTGATGGAAGGCTCACCGCCGTCGGGACGTTCCCACTAGAAGAAGATCTCCTGACAGTCCCTCTCCCCGGCGATCCCAGGACAAGGCCCCGGGGAAGGGTATAGCTTGTTGACACCGCCCGTCCTCCCATTCCCTATCTACCTCGTCAGGAGAGGAGTCCACAGGCGAGAGGATCCACCTCTGCACAGAAAGGCGATGGGAGGAACGTTACCGACATTTAGAGGAGCTCGGCCAACGACTGACCGATCAGTCGAAGGCAAAATATGACAGTCGCCCCCCACTGACCAGGCGAATCATGGAAGAACCCGTCCCTTCCTGATTTCGCTTTCCTCAGCTGGATCCTTATGATGACACTACCGATCTCCTAGATCACTTGGAAAGCTATAAGGTGCACGTGCCTTCCTCAGCTGAAGACATTGTTCTACGGGGAGTATCAGAACAAAGGGCCAGGCGCTGGGACCAGTGGGCGGGTGAAATGGCCAGGATATCACGTCATCACTGACGCTAAAGTGGCCAAGGCCTTCACAGTGGCGGAGCTCATACAGGGAGGCTCTTGGTTGAAGGAAACTGGAGTCGCCTTCACTGAAGGATTGTAAGGTGCTGAGGTTGGGATGCGGTGGCTTAATTTTGTTATCACTGTTTCGATCTCTGATGCTTTATTTCGCCTGACTCTTGAGTTTATTAGTTTTAATGTACCCACATGTGCTTGTTTCCGGTGGCTCCTTATGCTTGTTGTTGTAATCTATTCTCAGTGACAGAGATTCTTCTAGCTTGATTACTGAAGTGGTCTTTTGGACAGGATTTGGTTTAGTTCTGTTTGAAAAGCAAATTAATAATAATTAGCTATTTTGACTCTTTATTAATTTACATATATTTAGCATCAAAATTATAACTCAACAGACAGCATGTAATATGGGGAAGATTGCCAGGATTAAACTAATTAATTATCAGGAAACACAGTCCACTAAATTGGAGACATCTAATTTCAAAGCTTGGCATTTGTATTAAGTTTCAGACCCAAACCTAATTTACTAGATAAGTAACACTCACAGAACATCTTAAATATGTCCAAATATAAGTTCCTAGCATCGGTGACAGGAAAGAGAAACGTATCACATAAAAGGTGGAAAACCAAAACCGCCTATAAATTTCCCACACTTGCCTCCCAAATGGCTGATCGGTAAGACTATTAAATGCGATCATTTTTGCTAAGAAATCAGTCAATTGAATTGTTTTTTCTATATACATGCATACATCTGAAGCAAAAAATAGTTGCAACAACGGAATATAGTTCTCTGAGATAAGGATGATAGCAACTTGAGATCCCATTTAGCCACGCAATAATTGTTGATGAATCTTTCTATAACAAAATTTTATCACATATGAGTACTTTGAAGGATTGGCTTCAAGCCATGCCAAAGCATCTGATAGCTCTGCAGTGGGAATGGAAGAAGTAGGAAGTAGAAAATCCATTAACCTTCAGAGCCGTGATAACTTCCCTCACCATTATTTATTGGGGCTAAATAACCTCTTCTTTAACAAAATGGCCGCATCCACTATGTACTGCAATGGGGAAAATTCTTCTTTTTTGGTCAAGCATCCTACAATAACAAGACTCAAATGCTCATAGGCATCACCGAAGCAGAGCCTTCTCATAGAACAACAGCTTGTCTTGGAAGTTATGGTCAGGTCACAGATTATTAAATATATTTTAACACAAGGAGCTAGTCCGTAGTTTCATGACAACACGTTCAACAATGAGGCAGAAAAGAAGGTTAGTTTTAAGCAATGTCTTAAAAAACAGACCCAACAATAAATTGGCTTGATATTTGGTTCGTAGGTTAATCAGTTCGATCAAACAAATCAGTTTGATCGAACCAGATGATATCAATTTTTTTAATTTAATAATATAAAATATTAAATTATAAATATTAAATTATAAAAAAATATCTTTAAAACTTATATATCTATTTAAAAAATTATATAACATAATATTTTCTATTCAAATTTTATAATTTAAATTAATGAAACTAATAAGACTAATTAAAAATATAATAACAATATTCAATAAGAATAAACATAATGCAAAATGATACTTAAAAAGTTATAATATCCAACAAGAATACAAGATAATAAAATAATAATCTAACAATGAGAATATAGATAGGTTGTTTTCAGATGCAAATCGAAGTAAAAAATTTAAAACTAAAAAAATTAACTCTAATTTTATTTATTAAAACTAAAAATTTAAAAACTATGGTTGGATCGGTTCTTCAAAACCCGATCAATTAAATATTTTTTAAATTTTTTATTGAATTATATTAAAGTTAACTTTAAAAATAAAATCGAATCGAACTGATGATCGATTATCGATTGGATCGATTTGATTGGTTGATATAGTATCATTTTTAAAACTATGGTTTCAATTGACCAAGTAACAATCATTAGAATTGCTAATTGGCTGGACTGTGATGTTATGGTGCCTGTCACCTGGTTTGTAGGATTTATGAGATTTGTTGTCTTTAAGCATGACGCTACAAAAGTGCAAAATTCCGGGGGGAACAATGCTTGTTGGGTGCTTTGACAAAGTTGTTTATGCTCTTATTTGTGCAAAAGCTCCATTATCTATTTGAAACCTTGAGGTAACAACCTGATGTCATGTTGGCACCAAACTTTTCAGGATATGGTAGGATAGAATGCCAAGCGATTATGACAGCGAAAGTGGCCGTCAAATCTCGTCTATTTTGAATGCTTTGTGATCATTTTCAGCATGATTTATTCCAAGCAACGATCACGTTGCTTTCCACAAGATGGGTATTTTCGAAATGCCGCTGCGAATTCTTGGCTTCCCTTTTTGACGCCCGCGCTCAGATCTTTATGCCCTCTTCATGCAATCTCACCATAGTTTTCTACTTTTCTTTAGGTAGTGTTTGATAGAAAAAATATTATCAATAGATAAGTGTACGGGATAGAGTTTGTCCCCTGGCTATCCCTAGGGATATTCCTTGACTATCCCATTGATCATATCAAATGCAAAAAGGTAAATCCATATGATAACTTTTTTTTTTTTACTTTTATTTGGAGGGATAACCAGCTATTTCTGCATTCTCTAGGAATAAATTAAGGGGATATCCCATGGTTAACCATGGTTAAACCATGGATTATCCCTTTGGTTAACTTTATTCCCAGCTATCCTGTAATCCCCTAGATTTCTCAACTGCTCGTGAGAGTTATCACGTGATCAGATGATAGACTCCAGATATTTGAATTCCAGGTATATCTTAATTGCTCGTGAGAGTTATCACGTGATCAGATGATATGATAGACTCTAGATATTTAAATTTCAAGTATATCTAATTACAGAGTCCCTTGATTTGGGGACTCTGCAATGCCTATAAAAGATGGTGTAGAACCCTCCTTCCCACCATACGTGGGCGCCCCCTTCTCATCATCTCCTCGTGCGGACTTCTTCCCCAGCGTGCCTGTCTCTGGTAAGTCCCCTGTCCATGCATGAGAGAGAGAAGATTGAGAGAGAGAAAGTTAAAAAAAAAAAAAAAACGAAGAGGAGGGAGGAGCCGGGTTACAGAACCCAGCTCTCTCCCTTCCCTTCTCCGTGACATTGGTTCAGGCCCGGCGGCGTGCCCGCCGCCTCGCCGGGCCTGAGCCCCGGCCGACGACCCCACCGGCACCGGGGGCGGCGTCCGGTGGGGTGCCGGAGAACAAGAGAGAGAGAGGAGAGCGGAGGAGGAGGGAGAGTGACGAAACCGCGGTCCGATCCTTGGTTCGGGCCCGGCGGTGTGCTCGCCGCCTCGCCGGGCCTGGGCCTTGGTCGGAGACCTCCACCGGCGCCGGGCGTGCGTCCGGTGGAGGTCCGGCCGGCCATGGTGGCCGGCCGTGCCGCCGGCGTAATCCTTAAGCCGCGGAGAGAAAGAGAGAAAAGAGAGAAATTAGAGAGAGAGAGGAGAGGGGAGGCCGGCCACGGCGGTGGCCGGCTTGGTCCGGCCACCGGAGGCCGGACCGACCCCGGATTGGCCGGAATGCGCCGGCACCGTCGAGCCGCCGCGATGAGAAAGAGAGAAATTAAATCCAAATTGATGAGAGAGAGAGTGGGGGAGGCTGGCCGCGGCGGCGGCCGGCCACGGTCCGGCCAACGGCGGCCGGACCGCCTTCAATTTGGCCGGCGGCGGCCCTGGCCGCCGGCGGATCCGGCTCCTCTGTTTCTTTTGAAACAGAGGAGCTGGGTTAAAAAATTAATGGGCCGTTGGGCCGTTGATTTGGGCCTTGTTGGGCCGTCTCTGAGCCCAGTTTGAGCAGCGTTTTGGGCCCTGTATCGGGCCGAGAATGGCAAAATAAATATATGGCCCGAATCAGGATTGATTCTAGTTTCTGGGAATAATTTTATTTCCCTATTTGGGTGTATACATTGAGAGATATTCAAGCCCAAAGTTGGGCCCGTGAAGTGGTTTGGGTAGAGTTTAAGAATTATTTTATAATTCAGATTTTAGAAATTTAATAATGAAAAATGATTCTGTAGGTTCCCAGGAGTCCAATTAGCTGGGTTATCAAGTGAAATTCGTGTACTGTGGTAAGTAAGTCAAGTATTATAATTTTATTAATTATTTAATTTGTGAACTGTGAAATTACAGTTAAATATAATTATGTTAATTTGGCAAAATCATGTTATTACTATGATAATATGTAATCATGATAATGACAGTAAAACTTTATGTGTCACCGCGGTTCTCACATGACAGTGACAGATTCACATGACAGATGACAGATGACAGATGACAGACACTGGTACCAGGACCCTTCCTCTTAGGGGATGTTTAAGAGGGATGACAGATTATCACATGACAGATGACAGATGACATACTGGTACCAGGACCCTTCCTCTTAGGGGATGTTTAAGAGGGCTACACATGATGTGTATTGTAGGGCCGTGGGACACATAAAGAAAAATAATGACAGTATAAACAATGTAATTGTTATTGAATTAAGCTAATTGATCTGATGACATGAACCTAATGATAGCCTGATAAATGAAATTTTGAAATTATATTAGGCTTACTTATTGAGTGTGAGCTCATAAAATTCTCATAATGTTTTTCAGAGCCTCAGGAATGAAGATGGATAATTGAGATAGAAGGAGTTTCTATTAAGAAGACTTAGTTTTATTATTTTGATTTAGTTCAGATTTATTTGTAGGGCAGATAGCCCAAGACTGATAATTCTGGTTTGTAACAAATCATGGATATGGAATTTGCTTTATATTGATTTATGTGATAAGTTCAAGACGCCTTGCATGCCCGGCATGCGGCGGGTTGTCACCCTAGCTCAAATTTTGGGTCTGGGGCGTGACAGCTTTAGTGGTATCAGAGCCAGGTTATGACATTAGGGACATATACATGATGACACTTTAGGCAAAACACTAGAGTGACATAGAGACAAATTATAAATTTAAAGGAATCTCAGAAATTATGCTTTGAAAGCCTAACAATTAATGTTTACAGTGATATTAATTACAACTAATTTATCAGGAGATAAGAATGGCACGTCGCACTAGAAGTCGACAAATGATGAGAGTTCCCAGGTTGGTAATGCTGGCCAACCAGGAGGTCTGGAAGCCACCGAAGCTGCTGCCCCTGCCAATTCAGTTGGGACTGATCAGCAGCAACCCCAGACCGAGATGCTTCAGGTTCTCTCGGGTATGGTGCAGTCGATGCGGGACTTGCAGCACCAGATTCTGCAGGCTTTGACTGCTCAGCCTACTCACACTGCTCCGCAGACACAGCCTGCCCCTCCTGTTCCACAGACTCAGCCCGACCCTACTACTCCACAGACCCAGCCTACTCCATCTCAATCCTGGGTAGGGATTGGCCGCAGCTTTGCAGACTTCAAGAAATTTGCCCCTGCCCCTTTCTCTGGATCCACCAACCCTGTTGATGCTGAGCGGTGGGTGCGAGACATGGAGAAGGCTTTTATGGCCCATGGTAGTCAGGATATGGAGCGGATCAGATTTGCCACCTATCTTCTCCAGGGAGAAGCCTATGATTGGTGGTTAGTCGAGGAGCAGCGTCGGAATGGACAGATTATTTCCTGGGGAGAGTTTAGAGAGATATTCTTCGACAAATACTTCCCCAGGAGTGTACAGAGACAGATGGAATCAGAGTTTATCAAGTTGGAGCAAAAGGATCTTTCTGTGGCCCAGTATGAAGCCGAATTCACCAGGTTGGCCCGTTTTGCTCCAAATATTGTGACCAATGAAATAGCCAAGGTCACCAGATTCACTGAGGGACTGCGACCCAGACTGAGGCAAGCGGTCAATGCATTTGAGCTCCTCACTTCAGTGCTGTAGTGAATAAGGCCTTGGTGATTGAGAGGGATATGAATGCTGTTCAAAAGGATTGGGAGCTGCGAAGAAGAGAAAAGGGCCTACTTCTGGTCAACCCTCTGCTCAGGCCAAGAAGAAGGGTGCACATCAGGCTCCAGCTGAACCACAGAATAAGGAAACTCGTTGCATTCATTGTGGTAACTCCCACCCTGGGAAGCCTTGCCGCAAAGTGACTGGTGCCTGCTTTGTTTGTGGAAAACTGATCACAAGATTGCTACATGTCCCTTTCGGAAGGAACATCAGCCTTCTTCAAGTCAAGGAACGAGCCAGCAACAGCAGCAGCAGCCACCGAGGACCCAGGGACGGGTCTTCAACCTCACTCAGCAGGACGCTGCCGCATCTAATTCTGTGGTGACAGGTATACCCTTTAATGTTATATCTAGTATTACAGTCTTATCTAGTGCAATGCATTGACAGTTAATTAACAGTAGGTGCAATCCTTAATGTTAAAACAAATTACACTTATGACAGGAATGATTAAAGTAGGTACTGCTTACGCTCAAACTTTAATTGACCCGGGTGCTACGCATTCTTTCATATCTGATATCTATCTTGACAAGAATGCATCATTGACACCTATTCCTCTAGAGCAAG
>UESW01001466.1:279851-296376 GCA_900491605.1 Calamus simplicifolius
ACAGTGGTTCAGGCCCGGCGGCGTGCCCGCCGCCTCGCCGGGCCTGAGCCCGGCCGACGACCCCATCGGCACCGGGGGCGACATCCGGTGGGGTGCCGGAGAACAAAGAGATAGAGAGGAGAGCGGAGGAGGGGAGACGTGACGGTGAAAGAATCGACCGCCGGTCTGATCCTTGGTTCGGGCCCGGCGGTGTGCTCGCCGCCTCACCGGGCCTGGGCCCCTTGGTCGGAGACCTCCACCGGCGCCGAGCGTGCGTCTGGTGGAGGTCCGGCCGGCCATGGTGGCCGGCCGTGCCGCCGGCGTAATCCGTAAGCCGCGGATGATAAGAGAGAAAAGAGAGAAATTAAGGAGGAAAGGAGGAGAGGGGAGGCCGGCCACGGCGGTGGCCGGCTCTGGCCCGGCCACCGGAGGCCGACCACCCCGGATTGAGCCGGCAAAGTCACCGGCGTGAGTTCGAGCCGCCGCGATGAGATAGAGAGAAGGTGAGTTAAAGTCCAAATTGATGAGAGAGAGCATGGGAGAGGATGGCCGCGGCGGCGACCGGCCACGGTCCGGCCAACGACGGCCGGACCGCCTTCAATTTGGCCGGCGGCGGCCCTGGCCGCCGGCACGATTCTCAGTTCAGAAACAGAGGAGCTGGGTTGATAAAAATTAATGGGCCGATTGGGCCGTTAGAGTTTTGGGCTTTATTGGGCCGCCTCTGAGCCCAGTTTGAGTAGCATTTTGGGCCCTGTATCGGGCCGAGAATGGCAAAATAAATATATGGCCCGAATCAGGATTGATTATAGTTTCTGAGAATAATTTTATTTCCCTATTTGGGTGTATACATTGAGAGATATTTAAGCCCAAAGTTGTGCCTGTGAAGTGATTTGGGTAGAGTTTAAGAATATTTTATAATTCAGATTTTAGAATTTAATAATGGAAAATGATTCGTAGGTGCCCAGGAGTCCAATTAGCTGGGTTATCAAGTGAAATTTGTGTACTGTGGTAAGTAAGTCAAGTATTAATTTTATTAATTATTTAATTTGTGAACTGAAATTTCAGTAAATAATTATGTTAATTTGGCAAAATCATGTTATTACTATGACAATATGTAATCATGATAATGACAGTAAAACTTTAGTGTCACCGCGGTTCTCACATGACAGATTATCACATTATCATGATAGATTCACACATGACAGATTATCACATGACAGATGACAGATGATAGACACTGGTACCAGGACCCTTCCTTTTAGGGGATGTTTAAGAGGGTTACACATACATGATAGATTCACACAGACAGATTATCACATGACAGATGACAGATGACAGACACTGGTACCAGGACCCTTCCTCTTAGGGGATGTTTAAGAGGGCTACACATAATGTGTATTGTAGGGCCGTGGGACACATAAAGAAAAAAAATAATGACAGTATAAACAATGTAATTGTTATTGAATTAAGCTAATTGATCTGATGACATGAACCTAATGATAGCCTGATAAATGAAATTTTGAAATTATATTAGGCTTACTTATTGAGTGTGAGCTCATAAAATTATCATAATGTTTTCAGAGCCTCAGGAATGAAGATGGATAATTGAGATAGAAGGAGTTTTCTATTAAGACGACTTAGTTTATTATTTTGAATTAGTTCAGATTTATTTGTAGGGCAATAGCCCAAGACTGATAATTCTGGTTTGTAACAAATCATGGATATGGAATTTGCTTTATATTGATTTATGTGATAAGTTCAAGATGCCTTGCATGCTCGGCATGCGGTGGGTTGTCACCCTAGCTCCAATTTTTTGGTCTGGGGCGTGACATATCCCTTATAGTTATGGCTTTTGGGAATAAGAGGGGATATCCTTGGATATCTCCTTTTATCTCCTATTTCAGGGATATCCCCTCTTATCCCCTATTCAAACACTACCTTAGTCTAGGCGGTCATACCATCATAGCTTGCAATACTTAAGACCATTTGCGTGTACCGTTCCTACTCTCTGGTTTATGTGGTCCATGCACATATGATAAGAGCAAATCGTGATCTCTTGTCACAATCTTAAAATCCCTCTAATATTGGAAGAAGGCAATCTAATGTTTTCTAGATCAAGAATGGTGGATTCAGATTAGATCTTTCATAATATATATATATAGATATATATATATATATATATAATATATATATATATATATATATATATATATATATATATATATATATATATATATATATATATATATTATATATATATATATATATTTCACGGATAATCCTTTGGTTGTCACTCTCAATTTTAAGACATAGACAGGTTGATAAGCATGAATAACGGGAAGACGTCCGTTCGGATATCAGATGAATCCAGTCTATTTGTTGTTTTTATCTTACATGAAATCCCTTTCACATCCATAGGTGAAGGGGGATGTTGAGATATAGATCCAATGCAACACGTTGGGCAGTAGGAGAGACGGATGTCAGGGATATAGATTCTTGCAAATAAGACAGGATCATCAGGGTGCCCTTCGTGAGGCAGTGCACCAGAACTGTGGCCTTGTTTGATTTGATAACGGATGCCAACCTCAGTGGCATTAGATGGTGGTTGGGTAGGGCTAGTAGGGGAATTTTATATCGCGGTGGAGGAGGTTGAGATCTAAGGAGGGAGAGAGAGGTGGCCATCAATGGTATGACTGTCTCCCTGCTGAAGGACTCGCGCTGGCTGCTCTGCCGCCTTGAGGACTCTGGCAGGCATCCAGGTCGGTTTAAGTTGGTCTTCAACTTTGATCCACTGAATTCCTAGGCAACGATATTGTATGCCTTGGCAGTCTCCTATGTGGTGTCGAACATACCCAGCCAAACTCCGTCCTCCCTCAACGCCTCTTCCTCAAGTGGGATGGATCATATGGAAAAGTCTTACCGCAGCGAATGCGATGATGCTGCATTGCATCGGATGATTGGTGCACCGATGCTAAAAGCAGAAAAGATATTTCTGTTATTGGCATATGTGTGTATGCACCATGCTCCAATCATCGAAGCTGATGCGCATTAGCTACACTATTACCGATGCTAAAAGCAAAAGATATTTCTGTTATTGGCATATGTGTGTATGCACCATGCTCCAATCATCGAAGCTGATGCGCATTAGCTGCACTATTCCCGATGCACAAAAACTTTTCTAAATTAGATATGCCTGACGTCCATTTTTCATAATTCATGTTTTTATTAGCTTGTCTAGATGCACAAAACTCAGCCCTAAGGTTGCGTTTGGTGCATCGAATGGTAATATGGATTATCTACATGATAGATTACCAGTAATATTGATTACCGTATTTGGTATATACAGGTAATACAACAGTAATTTTAATATTGATTATTATATTTCGTATGACAAACAGATTACCAGTCATAAACATCAAATTCTCAAAATATCTTTAAATTAAATTTATTAAAAAATTATATATTATTATATATTTGATTTTAAAAATTTTATACTTATAAATGATAATGTTTAAAAAATGTATTTATAAATAATATTCGAAGCGGTCAATAAAGATCGAAAGCTATCAATCGAAACAAGTTTCGTTGCATCTGAAAATGACCGTAGGGCTATTGGGCGGTGAAGATCCGGGGCCTAACTTCGTGAATCTTGACACAGAGATATTCCTGCGAGGGGATGCGAGCATAGAGCGATCAAAGAAAGAAAGGTTCTCTGATAATATGGATAGCCACCCCTTCTTGTGGTAGGTAATCCAATTTATGGATAGCCATTCAAAATAGGTACCAAACGCAATAAAGTTATTTGGTGGCCCCTTTTAATTACTGATAATATGAATAATTATCTGCTACCAAACGCCAAGGATTAGGTTTTTGCAATCCTAAAGAGAGATTTTGGTAAATTAAATAGGTTTTTAGGATTTAATGGACCAAATCTTTGATTGGGCCGAATTGAAAAAAGAAAAAAAAAAAAAAAGAGAGAAAGCTAATGAAATAAGGAAAAGAGATCATTAATGAAATCTTGATCCCTGTTTCCTAAACAAGGGAGCCAATTAATCAAGAAAAACCTAAACCAAATTGAAGAAGGTATATATAGAAAATTAATCCTCCATAAAGAGGAACGCTAGACTCGCTCGATGATGTAGATCAAAGGGAATAAAAAGAGGCTAACGGCAGAAGAAGGGAAGGACGTCCGGTTTAGGTGTCGCTGGGGGGAACCATCAATGGAGGTAAGAGTCTTCTTCTTTCTCTAACCCCTTTGTCTTTATCCTATAGCTTAGATCTAGTGGACCTCAACAGTAGTCATTAGGTGGCTGCCGATCGTTATCTAAAACCTAGTAGGGCCGATGCTCTGTTTCATGTTTCTGTATTCGGCCATATCCGACCACCAGTCGGCCACATTCGACCACTAGTCGGCCACACCGGCGCCGTCCGAGAGACTGGAGAAGAAGAGCTAGTGGAAATGAGGAGTACAATGGGATCGAGGAAGCGATAAAAAATTTAACAACTCCCGTTTGCTGCCTCCCTGTTTCATGGAAGAATGAGACCGTGACTGGTCTCCGATGAAGGTTTCTGTGACGCGCTGAGGTTGCTTCTTTATTTAATTAACTTATTAATGGTTTGAAACCATATAACTTATCGTTAATACTGTTAAAATGATTTTTGATAAGGCCATTTAATCAACCCATGAGCAGTTTGTTTTGAAACTGACCGTGATCTTCGGGAACCTGGGCCACCCGACTCGGTTGTATGCCCTTAGTTCCCTCCGATAAACCAGGGAATTCCCCTGTAAATCAGCACCGACCCTCAACGCTGGGGGATAAAAACCCAGACTTTCTCCATCAAGAGGGGGGGAGACCAAATGAATAAATCGGGAGGAGAGCTCGCAAGGAGGCGACCTCTTCGATCTGATGAATCCTGAAGAGGAGCCCCAAAGCAATGGAGGTGCCATCAGGAAGGAGGAGATACGACTTCCAGCGCCACGTCGACACTGCCAAGGTCCTCAGTTCTCTCCAACCGCAACTTCCTCGCTGCTTCCGATTACAGATACTTCCGTCTTTGCCTCTGGTTGAAGAATCACGGTTCATTCCTGGCGGATCAATGGGAGGCCAAAAAGGGACCACGCCTCTCCAAGCCGAACGCCAGCCATTACCACCACCTTTTCTCTTTCCTACCGTTTATCATCAAGCCAGTCTCTTCTCTCTCTCTTTAAGGCTAGCTGGCGTAATGATGGAGCGGTTACCATCTCTCTCTGCGAATCAAGCCCAGGACTTTCCGTAGCTTTTAATCCGTGTCTTCTGACTCCGAACAGCTACGAGAGGATGAACCAAATATCGGGGCGGGAGAGGAATTTCTAACCGTCCGATCTTTCCGCTTTGAACCCCACGTCTTCGGATTTCCTCCTAACAGTGCGCCGGTCACCCATCCGCAACAACTCTCCGCTCAACAGCCTTGTTGACAGCTCGAGCCGTCCTCTCCTCCAAGGGGGGGGGGCCGATCCTTTGGATAAAAAAATGCTCCCGAAGCCAAGAAAAGAAAGGAGAGGCTAGAGAGATGGGAGGAGGAGTGATGACGACCGCAGCGAAGGCGGGCGCCCTCGGTGGCTACCGCTCCGGGTTGCCGCTCGCTTGCCAGGCTGCTGCGGCGGCGGCTCGGAGGACTTCAAGGCTTCCCGCAACCGTCTCCGCCGTGGTGCCTGCGGCCGAGGAAGGCCTCGCGGTCCCCCTCCTCTCCTCCGAGAAGGGCCAGAGCGACGCCCCTGCGGTCCAGGCGATCCAGCGGCAGTCGTAGGAGATCGATGACTGGGAGTTTGCCGGCGGTGAGGACGAACTCCTCGATTCGCTGCGTCCGGCCCCGAGGCTCGTGTTCGGCCCGGTTCCGACCCTGGAGGAGGCCAATGACGCGACGGCCGATTCAAGGATGCCGTCGAGAGGAGCGTGGAGCCCTGCCTCAAGCGCAACGACCCACCGCCGTTCCCCGGGAAGGAGATCCTGCAGAGCAAGAAGGATCGTGCGAAGCTGGACGGGGTGTACGAGTGAATCCTCTGCGCCTGCTGCAGTACCTCGTGCCCCAGCTACTGGTGGAACCCGGAGTCCTATCTCAGCCCCGCTGCGCTCCTCCATGCCCACAGGCTAAAGATGCTATTGTCCAACCATTCCATTCCTCACGGCGGAGGACTACGAGATCGACCTCGCCGAGTGCGGTCGGATGGTCCTCGACGCCGTGATCAAGATCAAGAACGAGGTCGACTTCTCCCGGACCTTTCGCGGCTCTTGCTGCGAGGGCATACGCGGCTCCTGTGATATGAACATCGACGGTGACTTCGTCGGCCATGATCCTCCGCTCCCGACTTCCTCCGCTCCCGACTTCCTCATTAGCCGCCTCGCCCAAGTACGTTACATGCACAGATTGCATACACGTAATAGGGCTTCGGCGCAGGGGAAAGAGACCGTGAAGTCTCTCGCAAAGGCCTCACAGTAAGCCCATCCCAAGCTCCCAGCAGAGCTCCTCTCAAAGCTCCCTCGGCCGGATGGCTGCTGGAAAGTAAAATAAGAGGTTACGTGACGGTATTCAACCCTACATGAAAGGAAGATCTCTCTCTCCCTCTCTCTAAAATATTACTTGATTATAAAACTCTTACATGACGGTATTCAACCCTACATGAAAGGAAGATCTCTGTAATACCCGGTTCCCGGTTCATGTGAACCAGGTTCGGGTTTGACACTGTGTTGTGCAACGCTTCATTTTAGCTGAGCGTTTCGTTTGCACAGATCTTTAACCCGAAGCGTTACACAGAGGGATTATATATGTGATGGAGGAGGGGGCTCCCTCCATCACCCTGGCATCCGTTTTCCCTTCAGGTAAATTTCCCAGATCCACTTCGAGAGAGAGAGAGAGAGCGGGCGTGAAAGAGAGAGACAGCGGGACAGAGAGAAGAAAGCCGGTTGATCCCGTTGGTTCAGGCCCGGCGGCGTGCTCGCCGCCGCGCCGGGCCTGATACTTGGCCGGCGACCCCGCCGGCGCCGGGGGAGGCGTCCGGCGGGGTGGTGGTGGAGAGAGAGAGGAGAGGGAGGGCCAATTGGCCCTCCTCTCGCGCGGTGGCGGAAGCCGGCTTCCGCCGGTTGGTTCGGGCCCGGCGGCGTGCTCGCCGCCTCGCCGGGCCCGAGACTTGGACTGCCGCCTCCACCGGCGCCGGGCGTGCGTCCGGTGGAGGTCCGGCCGGCCATGGTGGCCGGCCGTGCCGCCGGCACACTTCCGTGCCGCGCGGAGGAATTAGAGAGAGAGTGAGAAATTGAGGGGAGGGAAGGGGTTTGGCCCGGCCACCGGGCCGCCCTCAATTTGGCCGGCCGCCGGCCATGTCCCCGTCCCCTGTTCGGTGAAACAGGGGATCGGGAGGGAGATAGAATTGAACCGGGCCGGCTGGGCCGGCCGGTTCAGGCCTTTTGGGCCGTGCAGTGAGCGGATTTTGGGCTATTTTGGGCCCCGTAACGGGCCGGGATTAGAAAAATAATTATATGGCTAGAATCTGGGTGAATTCTAGTTTCATGGGGTATTTTTACTTCCCCATTGGGTGTGTATAGTGGGAGATATTCGAGCCCAAAGTAGGGCCCGTGAATTAGTTTGGGTAGAAATCCTAAGGGTCATTTAACATTCGTATTCTAATAAATTAATT
Source organism: Calamus simplicifolius (assembly GCA_900491605.1). Classification (NCBI taxonomy): domain Eukaryota; kingdom Viridiplantae; phylum Streptophyta; class Magnoliopsida; order Arecales; family Arecaceae; genus Calamus; species Calamus simplicifolius. The sequence continues at coordinate 287,500 of UESW01001466.1, forward strand.
GTGTAATGATCCTGTAGGTGCTCAGACATCGAATAGCTGATTTATACCTGTTGGATTGCGTACTGAGGTAAGTAAGCCAGTTATCAGTTTATTAAATAATTTTTCAGGATATGCGTAGTTAAATTGTGAATGAATTTATTGGCTAAATTGTAAGTAGATGTAGATGAATACATGGCTGTTTATGTGCTATGATTTCATGTGTGGATGCATGAGAGATGCATGCATGAGATGCAGTTATTATGACATTGATGTGATATATTACATGCAATTGTTCAGTAGTATAATCCACTGTTTTATACATATTGATGTATTGATGTGATTGATGTGATGTGAGGTACTGTTATGTGTCGCCGCGGTTCTCCTTTATCCTGTCATACCACACACACGTCTAGAGGACGTGTTCTGGTGGATTTCGACATGGCGTGACCCTGGTATCTCGACCAGTAGGGGGGATACTTATGCTTGTTGGTACATTATTGGCGTGACCCTGGTATCTCGACCTTTCAGTAGGGGGGATGGGGAATGCTTGTTGGTACATTATTGGCGTGACCCTGGTATTCGACCTTTCAGTAGGGGGATACTTTAGGGAATGCTTGTTGATACATTATTGGCGTGACCCTGGTATCTTCGACCTTTCAGTAGGGGGATGCTTTAAGGGAATGCTGGCTGGTACACTATTGAGATATCGCAGGGCCGTGGGTCACATTTACAGTTACCATTGAGAGTATAAACAGTGGGTTTACTTACATTGCATGTCTGAGTAATTGTGAAATGTTTATGCATGCAGATCATTTATATGCTTATTGATTGCTATGCTATGATTTGACTGTATAACATGGTTTACTTACTGAGTGTAAGCTCACAAATTCTTACAATGTTTTTATCAGAGCCACGAGGTTGAGGATGGATTGGTGGGGTGATGGATCTTCCATTAAATAAAGCAAGACCATTATTCTGTTGTAGCCCCAATATTCATATGTGTAGGGCTTGATGCCCAGACTTTATTATTGTGGTGTGTAAGGGTGTTAGCCCAAAACTTTTATTAATGTATTTGACTTGGTTTTATTTATAATGGTGCTTTATGTTGAAAATTTTTGACGCCTTGCGTGCCCGGCATTTATTTGAATTTTATGTTGAAAAATTTTATGACGCCTTGCGTGCCCGGCACGCGGCGGGTTGTCACCCTAGCCCGATATTTGGGTCTGGGGCGTGACAGCTTATATGGTATCAGAGCTTAGGTTATGACCCTAGGGACACAGATATATTGACATGATAACAAATAGAGAACATATTATGATGACATTATACTTAGAGACACCTGACATTTTAGTTTATGATGATATTAACCACATTTAATTTAACAGGAAATAGTTATGGCTCGCCGTACTAGGAGCCAACTGTATGAGGAGGACTCTCTGGCCGGTAATGCTGATCAGCCGGTGGGTCAAGGGACTACTGGAGGTTCGGCTCCTGCCAACCCAGTAGGAACTGAGCACCAGCAATTCCAGTCCGAGATGCTTCAAGCTCTCTCGGGTATGGCGCAGTCTATGAGGGACATGCAGCATCAGATTCAGCAGGCTTTGACCACTCAGTCTACACCCCCTTCTGCTCCGACACAGACTACCCTTCCTGTTCCGCAGCTGCAGCCGACCTTACCCACTCCATCAGCACCGCCGACCCAGTCTGCTTTATCTCAATCCTGGGTGGGGAACGGCCGTAGCTTTGCAGATTTCAAGAAGTTTGCCCCTGCTCCCTTCTCTGGTTCTAGTAACCCTATTGATGCTGAGAGATGGGTGCGTGATATGGAGAAGGCCTTCATGGCCCATGGTAGTCAGGAGATGGAGAGGATCAGATTTGCTACTTATCTCCTTCAAGGGGAGGCTTATGATTGGTGGTTATTAGAGGAGCAGCGTCGGGGTGGTCAGACTATTTCTTGGGAACAGTTTAAGGAGGTATTCTTCGATAAGTACTTTCCCAGGAGTATGCAGAGGAGGATGGAAACAGAATTTCTCAAGTTGGAGCAAAGGAATCTCTCGGTGGCCCAATATGAAGCTGAATTCACCAGGCTGGCCCGTTTTGCTCCAAGTATAGTATCTAATGAAATGGCCAAGATCGCCCGTTTCACGGAGGGACTTCGACCCAGGCTGATGCAGGCGGTCAACGCATTCGAGCTTCCCACTTATAGTGCCGTGGTGAATAAGGCCTTAGTAATTGAGAGAGATATGAATACTGTTCAGAGGGATTGGGAGCAGCAGAAGAAGAGGAAAGGGCATAATGCTAGTCAGCCCCCAGCTCATGCCAAGAAGAGAGGCGTACCCCAGGCCCCAGGAGGACAACCAAATAGAGAGGCTCTCTGTAATCGCTGTGGGAATTTCCACCCGGGGAAACCTTGCCGTGGAGTGCCTGGTGCCTGTTTCTCCTGTGGAAAGACTGGCCATAAGAGAGCCACATGTCCTCTTCGACAGAACCAGCTGCCATCTTCCAGTCAAGGACGATCAGCAGCAGCAGCAGCCACCGAGGACTCAGGGAAGGGTCTTCGCCCTCACTCAGCAGGATGCTGCCGCTTCTAATTCTGTGGTGACAGGTATATCAATATTTCACATCTAGCATTACATTCTTATCCTGTGCAATGGATTAATAACTAGTTAGACATTATATTCTTGTTGTTAAAATGAAATTTCATTTATGTCCAGGAATGATTAGGATAGGCAATGATTATGCTCAGACTCTAATTGATCCGGGTGCCACGCATTCATTTATATCTGACACCTACCTTGGCAAGAATGCATCATTGACACCTGAATCTCTAGACCATGAGTTACACATTGCCTTTCCAAATGGTGATACTATGAAAGTTGATACTGTATGCAAATCCTGCCTGATTATCATTGAGGATAGGAAACTGAATGCCAATCTTATTGTCCTTCCTTTGAAATTCGTTGATGTTATCCTTGGCATGGATTGGTTAGCTTCCTATCATGCTTCTGTAGACTGTTTCAGAAAGATCGTCAACTTCAAGATTCCTTGTCAGCCCGAATTTAGTTTTACTGGTGGCCAGAAACTTCTAGCCTCAGTGCTTATTTCGGCACTACAGGCTGAAAAATATCTGAGGAGTGGTGGCCAAGGATTTCTTGCTGTTATTAGTGATCTTCAAAAGAAAGAGGCCAAGTTGGAGGATATTCCTATAGTTAGAGAATTCCCTGATGTCTTTCCAGATGAATTATCAGAGTTGCCCCCTGACCGAGAGGTTGAGTTCTCCATTGATTTGATTCCTGGAACTGGACCTATATCCAAGGCCCCTTATCGCATGGCCCCGGTTGAGCTAAAAGAGTTGAAGGACCAATTGCAGGAACTCCTAGATCGGGGATTTATCAGGCCTAGTGCTTCTCCTTGGGGTGCTCCAGTTCTATTTGTTAAGAAGAAGGATGGCAGTCTTCGGCTATGCATTGATTACCGGGAAATCAATAAGGTGACAGTGCGGAATAAGTATCCTTTGCCGAGGATTGATGATTTGTTTGACCAACTTCAAGGAGCCCGGGTATTCTCTAAGATTGATCTCAGGTCAGGTTATCATCAGCTTAAAGTCAAGGATGAGGATGTTCCTAAGACAGCTTTCAGATCTAGATATGGCCATTATGAGTTTTTGGTGATGCCATTTGGTTGACCAATGCCCCGGCAGCGTTCATGGATTTGATGAACAGAATATTTAGGCCATACCTGGATCAGTTTGTAGTTGTATTTATGATGATATTCTGATCTATTCTAGAGATCTCAGGGAGCATGAGGATCACTTGAGGATTGTGCTTCAGACTCTTCGGGAGAAGAAGCTTTATGCCAAGCTGCAGAAGTGTGAGTTTTGGTTGGACCAAGTAGCTTTCTTGGGTCACATTATTTCTGCGGATGGCATTTCTGTAGACCCGAAGAAGATTGAAGCTATTACTAACTGGAGCCGACCTTCCAATGTGGCTGAAGTCAGAAGCTTCTTGGGGCTAGCCGGGTATTATAGAAAATTTGTGGAAGACTTCTCTCGCATCGCTCTACCCCTAACTCGTTTAACCCAGAAACGAGTGAAGTTTGACTGGTCAGAGGAGTGTGAGGAAAGTTTTCAGGAGCTAAAGCAGCGTTTGGTGTCAGCTCCCATCCTTGTTCTCCGACAGGATCTGAGGGTTTCACACTTTATACTGATGCCTCTCGGAAAGGATTGGGATGTGTTCTAATGCAGAATGGAAAGGTGATAGCCTATGCTTCCAGACAGCTGAAGCCTTATGAACAGAACTATCCGACTCATGATCTGGAATTAGCTGCGGTGGTTTTTGCTTTAAAGATTTGGCGGCATTATCTCTATGGGGTGTCGTGTGATGTGTATACAGATCATAAGAGTCTAAAATATATCTTCACACAGAAGGAGCTCAATTTGAGGCAGAGGAGATGGTTGGAACTTTGAAGGACTATGATCTGAATCTACATTATCATCCAGGGAAGGCCAATGTTGTGGCTGATGCTTTGAGTAGGAAGACCTCTTCCGAGTTAGCTGCTATGCTTACCTTCCAGCCTCACATTCTGAAGGACCTCGAGAGGTGGGAGATTGGACTGAGAGTACAGCAGTCTGATGGACTTGTTGCTGCACTTATTCTTCAGCCGACTCTTGTTGACAGAATTAAGTCCTCCCAGACGGAAGATCCAGATCTTCAAGGAATTAAGGTTGCTGTTCAGTCAGGAGATCAGAGTGGATTTTATGTAATGGATGATGGATCCCTGAGATTTAAAGGCAGACTTTGTGTGCCTAGCAATGAGGAGTTAAAAGCAGAGATTTTGAGGGAGGCTCACTACTCTCCCTATACTGTGCATCCTGGTGGTACTAAGATGTATAGAGACTTAAAAGAGAATTTTTGGTGGAAAGGGATGAAGAGGGATATTGCTCAGTTTGTGGCCAAGTGCTTAGTATGTCAGCGGGTGAAGGCAGAGCATCAAAAACCTGCGGGACCTCTTCAATCTTTGATGATTCCTCAGTGGAAATGGGAAAAGATTACTATGGATTTTGTAACTGGTCTGCCCAAAACTCCCAGGAGTAATGATGCTGTTTGGGTTATTGTGGACAGACTGACGAAGTCAGCTCATTTCCTACCCTTCAGAGTTGGAGTCTCGAGTGACAGATTGGCTAGCTTGTATTTGGAGCAGATTGTGAGACTCCATGGTGTTCCTGTTTCTATTGTATCTGACCGGGACACCAGATTTGTATCACAGTTTTGGAAAAGCCTTCATAAAGCCTTGGGGACCAAATTGAACTTCAGTACGGCATATCATCCCCAGTCTGATGGGCAGTCAGAGAGGACCATTCAGATTCTAGAAGATATGCTGCGTGCCTGTGTAATGGACTTAGGTGGGGCTTGGGATAACCACTTATCTTTGGTGGAGTTTGCTTATAACAATAGTTATCAAGCCAGTATTCAGATGGCCCCATTTGAGGCTTTGTACGGTAGGAGGTGCAGATCTCCTTTGTGTTGGGATGACGTGGGGGAAAGGAAATTGCTAGGCCCTGAGCTGATCCAACAGACAGTTGACAAGGTGCAATTGATCAGGGAGCGCCTTCGCACAGCTCAAAGCAGGCAGAAGAGTTATGCTGACGTCAGGAGGAGAGAATTAGAATTCCAGGTTGGGGATCATGTTTTCTTAAGGGTATCACCAACCAAGGATGTGATGAGATTCGGGGTCAGAGGAAAGCTTAGTCCACGCTATATTGGACCCTTTGAGATCTTGAGTAGAGTTGGGGAGGTTGCTTACAGCTTAGCACTGCCTCCGATCTTATCTGGTGTTCATAATGTATTCCATGTATCCATGCTGAGGAAATATGTTTCAGATCCCAGTCATGTCATAGATTATGAACCTATTCAGTTGAGAAAGGATTTATCGTATGAGAGCATCCTGTGCGTATTGTGGACCGCAAGGATCAGATTCTGAGGCGTCGTACCATCCCTTATGTCAAAGTTCAGTGGAATAATCACTCTGAGAGGGAGGCTACTTGGGAGCTGGAGGAAGAAATTAAAAAGAAGTATCCTCATTTATTTGAAGGTAAATTTTCTACCTAAGATTATTGACTTTTGATTAGTTAATTGATCCGTAGTTATGGAGTCATGTTTCAATTTCGAGGCCGAAATTTTTATAAGGAGGGGAGGATGTAATACCCGGTTCCCGGTTCATGTGAACCAGGTTCGGGTTTGCACTGGTTGTGCAACGCTTCTTTTTAGCTGAGCGTTTCGTTTGCACAGACCTTTAACCCGAAGCGTTACACAAGAGGGATTATATATGTGATGGAGGAGGGGGCTCCCTCCCCTGGCATCCGTTTTCCCTTCAGGTAAATTTCCCAGATCCACTTAGAGAGAGAGAGAGAGAGAGAGAAGAGAGAGAGACAGCGGGACAGAGAGAAGAGCCGGTTGATCCCGTTGGTTCAGGCCCGGCGGCGTGCTCGCCGCCGCGCCGGGCCTGATACTTGGCCGGCGACCCCGCCGGCGCCGGGGGAGGCGTCCGGCGGGGTGGTGGTGGAGAGAGAGAGGAGAGGGAGGGCCAATTGGCCCTCCTCTCGCGCGGTGGCGCCGGTTGGTTCGGGCCCGGCGGCGTGCTCGCCGCCTCGCCGGGCCCGAGCTTGGACTGCCGCCTCCACCGGCGCCGGGCGTGCGTCCGGTGGAGGTCCGGCCGGCCATGGTGGCCGGCCGTGCCGCCGGCACACTTCCGTGCCGCGCGGAGGAATTAGAGAGAGTGAGAAATTGAGGGGAGGGAAGGGGTTTGGCGGCCGGCCGCGGCGGCGGCCGGCTCTGGCCCGGCCACCGGCGGCCGGGCCGCCCTCAATTTGGCCGGCGGCGGCCCGGCCGCCGGCCATGTCCCCGTCCCCTGTTCGGTGAAACAGGGGATCGGGAGGAGATAGATTGAACCGGGCCGGCTGGGCCGGCCGGTTCAGGCCTTTTGGGCCGTGCAGTGAGCGGATTTCGGGCTGGATTTTGGGCCCCGTAACGGGCCGGGATTAGAAAAATAATTATATGGCTAGAATCTGGGTGAATTCTAGTTTCATGGGGTATTTTTACTTCCCCATTTGGGTGTGTGTAGTGGGAGATATTCGAGCCCAAAGTAGGGCCCGTGAATAGTTTGGGTAGAAATCCTAAGGGTCATTTAACATTCGTATTCTAATAAATTAATTGTGTAATGATCCTGTAGGTGCTCAGACATCGAATAGCTGATTTATACCTGTTGGATTGCGTACTGAGGTAAGTAAGCCAGTTATCAGTTTATTAAATAATTTTTCAGGATATGCGTAGTTAAATTGTGAATGAAGAATTTATTGGCTAAATTGTAAGTAGATGTATTATGAATACATGGCTGTTTATGTGCTATGATTTCATATGTGGATGCATGAGAGATGCAGTTATTATGCATGAGATGCAGTTATTATGACATTGATGTGATATATTACATGCAATTGTTCAGTAGGTATAATCCACTGTTTTATACATATTGATGTATTGATGTATGATGTGATGTGAGGTACTGTTATGTGTCGCCGCGGTTCTCCTTTATCATGTCATACCACACACACGTCTAGAGGATCTGGTGGATTTTGACATTGACCCTGGTATCTCGACCTTTTCAGTAGGGGGGATACTTCTAGGGAATGCTTGTTGGTACATTATTGGCGTGACCCTGGTATTCGACCCTTTTCAGTAGGGGGATGGGGAATGCTTGTTGGTACATTATTGGCGTGACCCTGGTATTCGACCCTTTCAGTAGGGGGATACTTTAGGGAATGCTTGTTGATACATTATTGGCGTGACCCTGGTATCTTGACCTTTCAGTAGGGGGATGCTTTAAGGGAATGCTGGCTGGTACACTATTGAGATATTGCAGGGCCGTGGGTCACATTTACAGTTACCATTGAGAGTATAAACAGTGGGTTTACTTACATTGCATGTTGAGTAATTGTGAAATGTTTATGCATGCAGATCATTTATATGCTTATTGATTGCTATGCTATGATTTGACTGTATAACATGGTTTACTTACTGAGTGTAAGCTCACAAATTCTTACAATGTTTTTATCAGAGCCACGAGGTTGAGGATGGATTGGTGGGGTGATGGATCTTCCATTAAATAAAGCAAGACCATTATTCTGTTGTAGCCCCAATATTACATATGTGTAGGGCTTGATGCCCAGACTTTATTATTGTGGTGTGTAAGGGTGTTAGCCCAAAACTTTTATTAATGTATTTGACTTGGTTTTATTTATAATGGTGCTTTATGTTGAAAAATTTTATGACGCCTTGCATGCCCGGCATGCGGCGGGTTGTCACCCTAGCCCGATATTTGGGTATGGGGTGTGACAATCTCTCTCTCCCTCTCTCTAAAATATTACTTGATTATAAAACTCCTGTTCTACAGACCACTGACTTGAGCGTCAGAGGATCCCCGCCGGAACTACCGGCCCGGGATTTTTTGTAGGCTTTTAGAGAAAGAAGGCGACCTCTTCGTATTCCTGAAGGCCATGGAGACTTCAGTTAACCCAATGCTCATCACAGGTGATTTGGCAGCAACAATTTTATAACACTCATGTGTAGCTTTTTTTTTTCATAAATTATAAATATATTTTTCTTATATCCTCAACTTTTACTTATAGATAACCTTTGCTAGCTTATATATATATATATATATATATATATATATATATATATTCATTAATTTTTATATATTTGAATCGATTAAAATCATGGACCCTATAATAATCATATATATATATATATATATATATATATATATATATATATATATATATATATATATTTTATTTTTAAATATTATAGTTTCTCTTTCACAACGGTTAAAGGCTAATAATTC